>JBBPDH010000002.1:18330913-18342743 GCA_037974565.1 Clupeocharax schoutedeni
GCATGTGAAGGAGCAGACCTGAGCCCACATGTGGTACGCATTTGACACTATAAACACACACAACCTCCTTGGCAAACCTCCCACCCATCAAACACTGAGCAAAGAATAACAGTGTGTAGCGCCCTGTTGCATGCAAAGCACACCCTACCTCCTCCTCTTCCCCTTCCACACCAAACCCTTTTTATCGGAGAAATATGGCCACCATTACTGTAGGAAGTGCGCTACGATAAATACAAAGGCACTAGGAGTTGAAATGTTTATGCGCCGCGTTAGAGAAGCGTAATTGGACCAGACCCACTTCATTCCCTCCCTCGTGCTCCGACAGAAGAAAATACACAAAAGCAATTACCAGCTACTCTGCCTGGACCAGACCTATCACACACACGTACATACACGTATAAACAGCTGCATGCACACACGCCGAGTGTTTCTGCCTCCTGTTTATCAGAGTGGGTCCGAACCAAACTAAAACAGAGTGTGTTTATGATAGCAGGGATGATTGCACAGAAAACCTCAAGCAGTCCTTGGCTGTGTCACTGTCAGCACAGTCCTCACAGGCATACGGTAATAAGACCCCCCACTCCATTATACATATTCTCAGCATGAACTGGAGCAAAGCTATAAACTGCATATTTACAAAATATAAACAGACATCAAACACCAGCACCAAAACTGACCCCTGACATGCTGAAGTAAAAGATCTTGAAGGAGTTTAAGTCTTTCGTTCCTTCTTTATGTTACTTGCAACCTCAAAAGATGTCTTCTTGCATTTGACCCCCAGTACCACCCCTGTAAATACTTTATAAAATGTTTGGATCCTATGTGTAGTTCCAGAGCATTAATGATAATCAGCTTGATTTACTGATGAGCGATAAGTCAGATGGCTGCTGGCCACGTTAGGGAACATCCATGGCACAAGGGCTAGCCCAGACCTATGAAATGTCTCTGAGCTCAGATCAGTATCCAGCTGTTTCCCTAGCTCAGTGCAGTCTCTGTCCCCTCCCTCATGCTGCAGCCTGTAATGTGGCAAGCAGACACCACGTCCGCAGTAGAAGAAGGAGATTGGGGAAAAAACTGCAACCATCCAACATTAACTCAAAGAGCTGATCAAAGGAAGTCCTGTCCATCAAACTGTTACTACATCCTGATTGCCCTCCTGATGCACTCACTCAAGGTGGGTATGACATAGCTGATGTCATCTCTGGGTGTGGATGAAGAATTTTACACCGTTTAGGCCATCTATGGTGCAGAGACTGCATGGCAACAGCAGGTCTGTGAATCTATTCCTCATCACTGCACGTTCCACATGTTCCACATCTGCCTGTCAAATATCTAAAGTATATCTCCAAATATCAATGTCAAACCAGTTGTAGTATGAACGTCAACATCTACCAGGGTATATGTGAAGTGAATGCAAGATTTAGCACAATACTGTAGGAGACTTACTCGAGATGAGTTGATTGTTTATCCTGTAGATTAAAGCACAGGGATGTGGTATTCATGCACGGTGCCGCTGGTGTGCGGGCGAGAAAATGAGAAGCAAGACGACCTCAGTAAACTGTGGATCCTGCCTTCTTGACGAGTAAATTACAGAGACTGTTTTTGCTAATGGGTGGATGTCCTTTTGACTGGAGGGAGGAACAAATCAGGGATGAAACACTGGATATTTGAAGCAGCCTGGCCAAAAAGAGGCTGCTTGTTTCCTAGTGCACAGATACCTCGGGTACACGTCAAACCTCATTGACAGTCAGTCCGACAGAGGCTGCTAAAATATGGGTTTCAGGTCATTTTCAGCCAAAATTCCCTCAGACATTGGATTTGGATACAAAGTGTCCTAAATGTTTTGGAATTCATTCCTTTTGAAACTGGTCCATTTGGGGAAGTGACCAATGCCTCAGTGCTTTTAAGCAGTACTGCCCACTTATCTCTTAGTTACAAATAGGATAAATAGTTTGGTCCACAGACATGGTGATTCTAGTGGGTGTAACCACAGTTAGAACATACAGATTAATACAGCCTTAAAGGCCCAACAGAAAAGTATCCAGTCTGATTTATTTCACTGTGGAATCCAGGTTGAGATAGCTAATCTAGCCCTCTCTTTGGTAAGGCCGTCAGGAATGCATTTTATGGTCTTCTTAAGCAATTTGTAGTGCCTGTTTTTCTCTTAAACTTTCTCTGAGGCATACATTTTGCAAACCATTATTACATTTTGCGACAGAAGATCAAAAAGCATAAGATAAGACCCTTAAAATCACCAGAATGTGAGCTGCATTTCCCTGCTGTATTTGAAAGATCTTGAGAGCCTTTCAATGACACAGTGGTGTAGAAACACAGTCTACCTGGACCACAGCCCATCTTTTAGGATGCAGCTAACATGTTAGATTAAGCATCCACAAAGTGACAAAGGAATAAACCAATCTTAATTTACAACAGGTGGGCCAATTTTGTGAGGGAATATCACCATAGGCCTTCTGGAAATCTGCACAGTTAACAGCGGCGGTTTCATGCCAGGGCTCATTAACGAGGAGTCACGCTAGAAATACAATGTACAAGTAAAAATATGTTAAGTTTGGTTAAAACTTTTAAAAATGTCAGATGTCCATGTTTAATATAGAGTGGCCACAATACAACTGCTTACATACTAGCCTACTAGAAACCTCCAAAGGTGCTAGCAGAGATAAACGTTGTCATAGAGGTGTGTTTTGTCTTGTTTTTTGACTGCTTTGAAATGTATGGCCCAAACTGGAGTCCTAGTTTTAATGGATTGCCATTGCTCTTATAATATGTGCCAAAGGCAAGTACAAGTAGTGCAACAGAAATGATCTATTGATCTGCACAATATGCAAATTGGCCTGATATGGAGAAGTATCAGAGTTCTAGGTTTGCGTCAGTGGAGTGTCACTACGAAGAATGACATCGGAGATTATAAATCAACAGTCCCCTCCAAGACTTCAGAAACCACCGGAAACCACAAGAGCCATATACTTCAGGATGGAATTCACTGAGGACAGGGTCCTCGCTCCACTGTCACGCAACTGTGTTCACCCTCCAAAGCCATTCTGCAAAGCTGCTTCTCCTGAGCACCTCCCACAACTCTTACAAGCAATTCTCCAAATAAACACGTCCACAATGAATGAATACATGATACACATCTATTTCACTGAAGTGTTACAATCACAGCATGTCTAAGATATTAAATACACTCAGTGTGGTTTTGTACTGTATACCTGTTCTTTGTCTTAAATTATCACCCACTAAAGGGATGAATGTGTTTTCCCTGACGAAACAGAGCTTAAGTGGAATGAGATACTGATAAAAGCACCTCTGTGATCCTTGCAATAATATTAGGATATCAAGTATAGGAACGGGAGTATCATGGGAGTATCATGCCTGTTGCTGTTAAAGGCTGGGGGGGGAGTAGACAGGAAATTCATGATCTTGACGGGAAACTGAAAGGGGGTGAGTGGTCAGAAACCTTTAGAAATCAGGGCTCACTAAATAACCGTGGCTGAGAAGGGGTGCTCTCAACAAGCATGCCTGATTTGGGCCTCCTTTTGACTCCATTCCGCTCAGGGAATATCAGGTTCTGCCACATGGGCCAGGCTGTGTGTGCCTTCCTTTTCATGTGCTGACTCCTCATATTTAGTATCCCTCCATCACGGCTCTCTGTGCAAACTGGGACGCTCCCCCCAGCGCACACCCTTGGACTCAGGAGATTTGTGAGTCTGCTTCACTTCAACTTCCTTCTTCCTAAATATGCCATTCAGAAGGGACATTTATTGACTGTCATGCAGGTGGCTTTGGAATGTAATGCTTCAAGCCATAACAAAACAGATTTCATAAGATATGGCGAAGAAATCATAGGTCATAACTTACATGCGCATATTTTTTGAGGGCAGCACACGCTAATGGCAGTTAAAAGCACTGGAAGCGACAGCATAGCTTATTCGGCACAAGAGACCGACGTTCTAACATCCCTCAACGCAGACGGAGAAATGCGAGATGCTTTTGAGGGGGTTGAAGGGTAAAACAGGGGCCTCTGCCAGGACCATGAGACTTCTAAATGTCTCTTTCCTCTCTTCCCTCTTTACAGGAGATCTGTGAAGCTCGTCTGTGCCTTCTTATCAGGACAGGAAATGGTTGATTTGATGTGGCATTGGGCTGTGGACTTGGAGCTCTTCCCACCCTCTGTCAGAGGGCTCATACTAGAAGGAGGGGTCTAGGGAGCTGCTGCGTGCTCTAGTCCAAGCAGGACACCCTGATCCCTCACGCTCTCCTTTAGTCACAAGTCCAAGTTCCTTCTTGATCTGAATCACAGAGAGTGACACTGACAGACCTTTTAGGGAGTCTGCTAATGTATTCTGTGTTACATAATGATATGATCCAGAAATGTAAAAAAGTAAGAGGAGACCATGGTGTGTTTGCTATTGGTGTCAAGAGGGTGGGAAAGTTGCATTGTGGTGACTTCATCCAGCATCACCATGAATCATTTTGTCTGCAGGACTCACAAGCCTTTGGGGTAAGCTTTGTTTCATGGGATGCAAACCCCTTTCTCTGCTAATTTCCATGCCTGCAGGTTTAAGTGTGGGATACTGGGCTTCAGGAAAACACATTTTACTACATTCCCACAGTGACCGTGCAATTCTTCTCATCCACTTTCCTGGGTCTGCTGCTGGTGTTGTGGAATAGGGGTTTGTCAGCAGAATGACAATTCCTGCATGATTTCAAATGGAAGCCCATGCACCCTCAGACACGTCTGCTGATGACTTTGTTCCCTGGCCAAGAGCATGGTATTCTTCTCAGCTGTGGAGCAGCTCCCCAGAGCCTAGGCTTCACTGAAGCAATTAACTATGGGTAATTTGGCTTAATGAATACTATCAATTACAGATCCTCTGTACTTACAGAGCTGGAAAGATTCGGAGACTGTGGTATTTTGGTGGGGGGGGGGACACTTTGTGGCAGGGATATGTCAATGATTATTTTTAGTTCTATAAGAGATTAATTGTGGAGAAATAAAACAATGAATAAAGTAAATATGTTACATCAACAGACATTTATACACACACATACATTAGTAATTTTGCCCTAACTGTCTATACAGACAGCCAAACCAGTGGTTACCTTATAGATGCAGATGTTAGCTTATTACATTGCAATTTTTTAAATATATAATATAAATTTTGTCATAAACAAGCATCTGACACTGTTCTGCAGCAATAGTGCTGGTTAGAGTTCTGTTTAAAGTGGAATTATTCTACACCACAGCTTTTAATCTACAGTGGCAACAACTGAGATTCTGGGATACTAATTTGTGACCCTGCCTTCCTGTATTTCCCACAATTCACGACTACCGGTGCCTGTGGAAAAAAGTCACATTAAGTGCCATTAGGCAATTTTGGTTTCACAATTAAAACTGAGCAGCAAGTTTATAGGTAAACTTCCTCCTTCCCCTTATTTCCAGTCGTAAGCCCCACTAACGATTCCAGTGTCGCTTTTCTTTAATGATAAAGCTGCAACACAAGCCCAGACACCGTCTTGCTTCTTCCATGCAATCATCTGTTAAAGGAAATACTTCTTCCCCCACCCCACACCACCACCACACCCACACCACCACCACCACACCCACACACACAGTCGTAATTGAATCTGCATGTATATGAAATAAAAATGAAAAATTACAAGTAATTTCTGAATCACCCGCAATAGATAACCCTTCCTGTTCTAGCGGCCCTGACATAGAAGCAAATACAAAAGTCTATTTTACTTGGACCTCATGTTAAAAGTGTTTCAGCCCTTGACTGCAGTCTGGTAACAGGACTCACTGGTGAAACCAGTAAAATTGCATATGAACTACAAATAAGAAAATAAGGGGAAATAGTTTTCTCTGCAGCAAAATTAAGCAATGTTTAAAGCTATGGAGCAAGTTCAAAAGAAAAAAATGAGATCACCCTTACAAAAATGAGTTGTAATTAAGGCAGTGAAATTCTAGTGCAAGTGTGAATTACTCAGAGAGGCAGCTAGAGATTAAAATGAACTCTAAACAACATGCAGCTGTTGCTCAATTTCAATAAAACACAAAAGTGCTTTTATATGAAACACACACACACATACAGATTTTTATACGGTCAAATAAATTCTTCCGATGGTGTGTTTCCTATGCATTTTTTTATTTAACTCTTATCAAATTAATTGCCTAAGAATCTGCAGCAGTTCTACCTAAAAAAACTAATCTCTAACAAACACTTTTATGAGGCAAGACTTATATTACTTCTACTTGCAGTGTTTGTGATTCACAAAATAAAGTTAGCTAGATACAATCTGTAAAGCGCAGAGGGATTTTTTTGGCCCTCACAATCTACATGACTAGCTGGCTTTAAAGGAGTCTAGATCTCATTTGCATTATACCAGGCAAAGAAGGCTATAGCCTTATAAGTCAGACATGCTCTGTATACTCTGTATAGTCTACACCACATAGTCTGACGCACCCATTGTGTATATTAAGTGCCACCTTTACCATTTTTGCCTCACACAGGAGACATGGTGCTGTGACATTATACATTACTGGGTAACTCCAGTCTGAGAACCACAAGCCTACCTGCAATCCAGTATGAGATGCATTTAAAAATAGAATCAGTTGGGAAAATGTCTGAACTCTTCTTACAATTTAAGTTAATAATAATTGAAAAACTTATGTGAATAACTAATAATGAGTTAAAGAAGAATGAATATCTTTTTTCGTTAATATAGTCCAACCTCTGCGCATTTAAATATAGTATTGCATTCATTTCTCAGTTTTCCCATATTGATTATTATTCACAGAATTGAATAAGTCTACATGTTTACAGAACAATGTTAAACTGTAAATATCAGTATTATGTGATTTATAGTTTTTACCTTATAACCCAGTTCAGTTGTTCTAACTTATCTAGTACTTACCTAGTATTTGGGTTCAGAAGCAACAGTAGGAGTGGATACACTGGTAGCACAAACAGTACGTGGAGGAAGATGACATTATCCAGCCTTCCACCACCCTGGAACACTGATCTATCATGACTTTATTTTTAAAGGCAATATGCAGTGTGTGCAAATGGCCAGGCTACAAGTGCTTCCAAGATGCACCTCCTACACATATGCACATACACAGATCACTTTTACATAATGAACAGTATTAGTGCTATATTTGTACATCAGTACTGTGCACTTCAGTTTATTTTTATCACTTTCTTTCCCACCATGTGGACCTTTCTACATGCAAGGCAACTTTATTTTTTCATAATAAAGTTTGAGACATTTGTAGGGTTTTCACATGCAGAATTTAGGCTGAAAATTTTCTTCATAGTTTTACATATGACTACACAATTCCACTATCATAACATGCATTTTAGGATCTGACGCGATCACATATTTACAAGATTGCTTGGAGAGATGTCTTTTTAGAAACACTGCCACCAGAATTATTGGCAGGTTTGATAAAGTCTACCACATGAAATATTATATGTAGTTTTCTTATTGGGTACTAAATCTTCATCATTAAGTGCAATATCTTACCATATCACTACTTATGTCAATAATTCTCATATACTACTGATCTCTACTACATGCAATTACGTACTCATCACAGAGAACAACACAGGGACCAAAGTACCAAACCACTTAACTGTGTTTCATATACTTTTCTGCAAAGGTTTTAATTAGTTTTATTTAGACTTTATATCGTTGTTTCTGTGTGTCTTTGCAGTCATCATTTCCTCCATGTTAAAAAATGCTTTCTAATTTTAAGGATATGTCATCATCTTAATATTACATTGAAAAAATAAATCTTACCTTTAAAGGTAGGTTTAGTCTCAAAATAAAACAATTACTAGTGAAAAATACATCCACATATGTCACAAGTAGACACCATAAAGCATGTGAATTAAGGAAACATAAATAATAATAAATAATATTATTATAATAATTATAATAATAAATAATAATAATAAATACTCCCACACATTTATCTCATTTCAAGTTAAGCTAAGTGATAAACCTACCTATCATCAATGATATCAGTGATTAAAAATAAGGAGACACAGGGCCCAAATCCCTTCAACACCATGGGAAAGATCTGAGAGCATTCCACACCTATAAGGCAAAACTGTGGGCTCCAGAAAAGAAACCCATCACTCCAGGAGATCTGGAGAGTTTCTGCATTGAGCAATTGTTTTCTCCAGTCATATAAAACATTATGAGTGGTGTCTTATAGCTACTCTGTTCGCCAAAAAGGGGCCTGCACAAAATAATAAATAAGAGGGTGTCAATAATGATGGCATTAAACATATTTTGTGATCTCTCGTGACTCGTTCTTGTGATAATGGAATCCTATTGAATGGATTTATTTACTTTATTGGTGGAGTAACGGCAACATTTGATAAGCATTAAGGGAATGTCCACCCTTTTCACTCGCCAATAATAATGGTGCCAATAATTCTGGAGGCCAATCTCTGATAATGTAAAATGTATGTGAGTTGTCTAAAAAGGTTTAATAATGTTGCATTTAATAAAAAAAGGAGTTATAAAATGATACACAGAAAGTCCTGCATAACATTTGGATTGTGTGGCATTCTTGTCAGAAATCACTGGAATTGCAATTGTTTTTCATCATTTGGAACTTTGTGACTCTGGCTCACTCCATATGACTCAGACTTGGACTCCATCTCGGCACCGGTGACTCGGACATGAGCAATGGCATCTTCAGACTCAACTCGGAAGACAAGTACAGAGACCTGACAACACTGGTGCCTGTGTCTCAGCTAATAGATTCTGTAAGGTTGACCAGTCCAGCCTTGTCCTCAGAACATCCTCCAAGGCAGCCACACAGCCAACATATTAGTGTATCTGTAACTTGTATCTGAAAGCTTTATATTTTCAGCAGCTACACTCATTAATCCATAAGACAATGTGATCAGCTGCAATTAAAGAATAGAATACAAAAAAGAAAAATATAGAATATAATTACAAATCATCCTTACTAGTCTCTGAATGATTTAAGATTAATATAAATTTTCTTTATCTGTCAATTCTTTCTGAAGTATGTATACATTTACAGTAAATTCATTCATACTATTTTAACCATTCATGCAATAACTGTCTTTGAATGATTTTGATTGATTGACAGGATGCCTGTTGAGGTTCAAACACTGGTTAGGGTTTCATAAAAAAAGGCTGTTGAAATTTTTTCATCACCTTCAAACACACTTTTTTTTGAGAGGGAGGGAGAGATAGGGATTGGGGGAGAAAGAGTGGGAGAGAGCAAGTGAGAGAGAGCTCGATATGAGAAGAGTGCCATCTTTTGGACAGGACTGAGCCACACACAGATAACAGCATGTAAAAGCATTAGACCATGGTGGACCATACCAGCATTCCTGACCCATGAAATCTACTGAAAAGCAACCATAAGCACGAAACCCTTGCTGACTTGCCATACCTGTAGAGATAAACAGCTGGACCTGCAGTGGAATGATAACTAGTAGTGATTATTTGAAACAGGACAAAAATCTAAATCAGCCAAGAATAAATTGTGAACTATCCTGAACAGGGGTCACTTGGCACAGAGGGAGTGGTTAAAAACAGGAGGTGGGGATTCTAGTGGGCACGTCACTTAAGGGGGAATCGGGTTCTTGACTGGCACCACTCCAGCTCCACTGCTGAGAGGCCATCGGAAAAAGAGAGATTATGCAAGCTTTTCAGCAGACGAGCTGACATTGGGACTGGTGTTGCTGCCTTGATCCACTGCCTGCTGAGGAGCCTAATAGCCGTATTAGAGCGAAAACAGACAGAGAGGAGAGGAGGATCATCGGGACGACGTAATGAGATTTAGGAAATAGTGCATGTGTGACTGTGCATCCCACCTTCCTGTCCTCTGCGAGAAATGTATCCCACAGTCTGATATGCTCATTGTGATGGGGTCCTCTGGCAATTCACTGGCACATCCCCATGTTTCCCAGGCTGTTCTTTTTCCACAGTTTGTGGTTTCTGACAAGATGTGGTTACACTGTCACAGCACTGAAATTAAGTACGTTTAAGTACACTACAGCTAAGAAAAAAATAATTTATACCCAGAAACCCTGGGAATGAGCCTAAACAAAGCCGGGGGGAAAGTTAGCAGGCTATATGGTTGAAAGCCTCAGAGGAATCCTGTGTCATATCAAAAGACTATTTATGTCAGCGTGATCTTAGCATGATATCTACTGAGACCCCTGAAGTAGAGCAGTTGGCAATAGTCTGTGAACGGTGAATAGGTCTTAAAGCAAGTTTGGCGCTGTCTGCATTTCCTGCTCTGAACGGTAATTAAGTTTATATCCAAAACATGATTCATCCTATGACTGAAAACCGCAGTAGTAATTTAAGATCTTAGAAACCAACAAGAGCACTCTGGGTCACAGAGAATGAAGATGTGCTAAGACTGTGGAAGGGTAAAATGAAACACAAGAGAAATCTCCACTGTGGATTTTCTCACATGAGAACGCAGACAGTGAGAGGATAACAGTTTATTATAGGCATCTTAGTTTAAATTAAGGCAAAGGCGATGTTTATAATAGGCATAATATAAATTAAGCATAATATAAATTATGTTTTCAAACCACATTGACTACAACCAAAAGTAATTATAAAATGTGTTCTTAAATATAAACGCCACTGGAGAAGATTACTTTGATCACAGTCACAGTAAAGAGTCGATATAGTTCCGTTGTGTATTTAAGTAATTACGTCGCAGTAGAATATACACTTGTGTAAAGAAGTCTGGATGTCTGATAATTACCAACATGCTCAACTCACAGAATGACATGCTGTGAAAGTTGTAGGGTGTGTCTTTAGAGACAGCGCTCATCACGTCCCTTGACTTATAGAGCAAATGCAGCTGCAACAGTAATTTTAACTGCTGAGATAAAGGACCAGCGGATCGCTGACCATCATTTTCTGTCGTCCATTATCTACAGCACCAGAGTCCCATGAAAATAAAGATTGTGTTAAGGGCTGAGGGCTTACTCTGTTTGTGAAATATCTGTAGGATAGATGACTGCTAATCCCTCACTCAAGAGCCAGTATGGAGGATACAGCCGGCCCACAGAAGTCCCTGTGGACTAGAAAATTCTTGATGGCATCAGGCAGAGGAAGGGTGGAGATGTGCCGCAGACGATGCTTCCCCATGGCCTGTCGGATGGTTACGCGACACATATGAGTCAGCCTCCTAGGACACCCTGAAAGAGAGAGTGGAAAACACAACAGCTTAATATAATCATGGATGTAATTTGAACAACATAAATCAGATGCAACTATATTTATTTATTTATGGTGAATGGTTACGTACATCACTCCTGCAGCACTTTAAAGAGATAGTCTGACGTAAAAAACAAATTTACACAGCATTCCACGAACAAATCACAACATGTTTTGTGCCCAAAGTTTGCTGAGGAGCTGCATTAAAACACTCAAAACACTCAAAATCATCCTTAAAAACATGCACACGTGTGTTTGTGTGTGTGTGTGTGTGTACGCTTTCCATTTTTTTCAGTCACATTAACATTTTAAATTCTGAGTAATATTAGATTTGCAATAGAGTTGCATGCGTTTTGGATTAAACCGCAGGCACCAATCAAAAACTGTTCCAATATTTTCAGTGTGAAGTCAGACAGGTGAACACTGTGGCATAGATATAATGATCAGTGTCAGTCAGCTACCACTGTTTCTTCAAAAATGCCAAGCATATGATTATTATATGCTAATTATACCAACTATCATGCAATATAGAACTAGCTTCATCACAAAAACTGTGCATGCAGGAAAAACT
>JBBPDH010000002.1:18355600-18365968 GCA_037974565.1 Clupeocharax schoutedeni
AAACTATCGGTTAATTAATCGGTTATCGGCAAGTACGGACCAACCTAGCTATCGGTATCGGTAAAATTCAATATCGGCCGACCTCTAGTCATGACTGAATATGATGCTGCAGATACAATCATGCAGGATAAAGTAGTGAAGTGAAACTTTTGTCACACATCAACACAGCAGAGCACAGTGTGAGCAATGTGAAATTCTTCTTTGCACTTAACCCGAGAGAAGCCGTTTGCAGCCTGCAATGCAGCACCCGGGGAGGTGTGTGGGGACGGTACCTTGCTCAAGGTGGTGCCACTGACAATATCAAACCAACAGGCCACCAGCTGCCTCCTTATATTGCTATATAAGATTGCCCCTTTTGTCACATGAGGACTGAAGTTCATAGGCACACAGCTCTCTGCAAGTACCAACTGCTTGAACTCCAGACTTATTATTTAGTTACTAACCATCAAGCTTTTTTATCCAGAACTATGAACTATTCTGTAAAAACTACAAACGAATATATAAGGAATGCAGTGAGTAAGGAATTTGAGTTTGGACTTACTTATAGGTTTACTTTAAGGGTTTAAGCACAATATGACTGAATGTGATAAGTTACAGCATCATTTTTTGTGTACTCATTTGAATTAAAAGATATGAGCCAAACATATAGAAGTACTGAGATAAATTTTTATGTTTTTTTTTTGTTTGTTTCTTTTGGAACACTGATTTTTGAACTTATTCCAACTTATTCTCTACCTCATTTGTGTGCATGTGTATGGGTGTTTGGGCACATTACCTCTGCTCCTGCAGCAGTGCCTGTGCATGCTCTTTGTTTTCCCGTCTCCAGGTCTGCAGCTCGTTCTGCATGGAGTCCATATCCTCCTGGATATAGTCCATGATCTTGCCAAGAGGCAGGGCGCTGCGGCACACGGTCTGAATGGACGAGCGCAGACGCTCAATCTCCCTGGCCACCAGCTCCTGTTCCTTCTTACGAGCCGCCTCCAACACTGGTGTACGATCCTGAAACACAGCAACACGTGGGTTAGAGTGAGGGGCAGAGAAACAGAACCACAGGCAGAGAGAGGTCAGTACAAGGCCCACTGAAGTTGCCCTGTGGTGACGGACAAGCAGTAAGAAGCGTCTCACACATTTTTTAGACTCACACACACACACACCTCACAGAAGGGAGCACTTCAAGTGAATTATACAAACAAGGTCAGAAGAACTCTATACCTACCAACAACGTATTAAAAAAAAAAAAAAAGAACAAGTCTGTATTTAGCGGTTTAGCATTTCAAGGCTACAAATGTTTAGGATTTCAGGGCAGGAATTATACAAACCTAGCAATGTATATAAAGATCAAACCCAAAGGGCCATGGGATCCATAATATGAGGGCCTCCTTAGTATGGTATGTGGTTGGGGGGGTCCTGCTCTGCCCCAGTCACCCCTCCGCCTGGCACACACACACACACACACCAGTCATATATGTTTACTCAGCTGGAGCCACAGGCTGTGTGTGGCACTAGGCCAAACAAGCCTCACTCTCACAGCCTGCCCACACACACACATCTCATACACACCATGGTCTGCAACGCATGACTTTAGACCAAGTTTATTTAAGTAACGGAGTACGGCAGTGAAGTTATTTTACAACAGTATTCGGTAACAAGTACTTCACTTTTACTTCTTTTAAGTTGAACCCTTGAGCTGATTCCGTAATTCTGGCCACCAACATAACCTTTATGGCACTGAATCAAATTTACCCTAAATGAATAAACAGCATCATCCTCAGTAAGGAAAACACACAAGTGTCAAATATGCCCTCTGCCTTCTGAGGAACATGTGGACACATTACCAGCTTATGAAGTGTTTTTATTAAAGACTGGTCTCTAATCATGTTATGAAAATAGGTTTTTTGTTACAGTTTTGAAAAACATGCTAATTGTGGACTGATGCTTCAAAACCAAATTACTTTCCTTTTCGTAGTTAAATTTTTTTGGTCAGTATGTTAGACTGAAATGTCTGCTGGACATCAACAAGGTGGGTGGCTCTTTTAGCCCCTTAAAAAAAAACCACTAGACAATCACTGGCCGGCATGTTCGGCCCACTTTTGGTGAAGCACGGAGGCTGGGCAGGATTCGGTCTGTTTGTCGCCCTTTCGCACAAAAAGCAACAGAAGAAGAAGAAAAGCAGTGCTTTCTGTCTCTGTGGACATAAATCAATCGTTTATAGAGGCCCTGTCGGGCTCTACAAGCCCAGTGCGCTCTTATTCTCCCCCTTCTTCCCTTGGACCCAAGAAAAATATTTGTTTTGAGTGAGTCAGTTGAGGGCAGGTTTTCCCATTAGCTCAGACAGCTACAGTGACGGAAGCAGGTCGAAAGTACTGGCACAGTAGGTCTACTGCAGGTGGTTTCTGGAGACAGTAGATGCTGCAAACCTCTCACCAGGACAAGGCACCCAGAAAACCAGCCACAGAACCAGATAAAGCCTCAGGCCTCAGTGGATTTAAGGCCTCCAGTTGCGAGCCTAATTTGCTTAATAAGGACATGCACATAAAATGCATGATTTATGGAGTACCAATGACTAGCGAAGGAACAGAAGAGTTATGGAGCTCTTCAAAGAGCATTTTGACAAGAGAAATATCTCCACTGCATGGACCCTCAAATAGTTTTACAAACCTCACAGGGGTATTAAATGAAGGAAGCATCCATCTCTGTGAATGAAATAATGAGTCCAAAACCATGACATCAGCTACAAAACCATGACATCATATGGTGATTAACGAGTCTGGACAACTGAGCGTCAACAAATTGCAAAATCATGCATAATTTGTTCAGACATTTTGACCAGAGATGTATGATCTGCCATGAAGTCACACAAACAGTACAATACCATAAATTTACATGATCCCATCAACTTATAACGCATGGGCCTACCAATATTAGACTTGCTATTGTAGAGGCACGATTAGTAGAATCTTGCACAGGGAGCCGCTATACTGGGCTATGCTTCTGTTTTTGTTTCTTTTGCTGGTGTGTGACTTCATGGTAGGTCTGTGGGCTTCTGAGGGGAAAGATTAATTGCGCACTGCTCAGGGGTTTCCTCCATTAGGGAAACACAGGCCCCATCCAGCTACATCATAAAAATAGCAGCATTGCAGTGGGCTGAGGAGAGGAAAGGACAGAGAGTCCTGAGCACAGGATGCAGTGGGGTCAGCTTGTCCCCATGGGGGCCACTGCCCTGACCCAACCAGAAGAATCACCACAATCTATTGTGTACTCACAAATCCCTCGACTCATGAGAATAGCAGTGGGACAATCAAGCATTAACATTAAATGAAGTGTGATTTGAATCATCCATTAGCTGGTAATATGGGTATTAACTATTAAAGTTCCATCGCTGCACTTATATTGTCAGCGGTCTCTATTGAACGGCAACCCACTTCCAGGAATGCAGGGGAGTCATTTCCTATATGTTTTCTCAAAAAGGTAGGTGTTTATGAGGACACAGGCCAGAAGAGAGGACTATTTATTTTCCTGCTTATCCTACAGAGAATTCGCTGGTCTTTCTCCTGAGCAGCGCTCACTCAACAGCCATCCATTTGTGTGCCACAGCGTTTATTTATACGTTGCAAACCTTCATCAGGGCTAATTTGATGGTGTAAAAAAGCAAGAAAAAAATGCTTATGAAAACGCAGCTGCTATGAGGGGCCAATTCTGTCTAAAAAAAAAAAAGAAAAAAAGACAGCCTACATAAAGTATTTTATAATAATATACATGCTTTCTTGTTGGTCATGAAAGAGGTCAGTCCTAAAATACACAGCACATTCTTTAGTCACACGGGCCGTGCTGAGATATGGCGTACCTTAACTGAGATCTGATATTAATGGTTACAAAGCTCTGTCTGGGTAGTTTAGTGTGCAGACAAATCTTCCAGTTGCTTTTTTTTCTGTTGGTAGCATTTTTTTTTTCTAATTCGAGAGAAGAGTGATATTTATAAAGCGCCAAAAAACAAACACTCGCCAACATTGGATGTGAGAAACTGATGAATGAGGTATACACTGCCAAACTTTTAGAAACTGAGAAAAGGGGCATACTTGTAGAATGAGTTATAAGTGCTGTAACTCTATACCTGCCGGGGGGGATAAGGAAGCTCAATATTTACATTTTTAACCCTCGATGTACACCAAGATTACAGGAGAGCGCCGGCTTTATTAGGCTGAACCCTCACCCCTTTCAAGTCAGGAAGGAAGTCATTGCAGCTTGTTTTTCCATTCAGCTGACTAGGCAAGGGGAGCACGGCGCACTAGTTAACCTGCAGCCCTGTTTAGAGTGCGCAGTGGCCTGAAAGCCTGCACCCTGCTCATGGCCAAAGTTAATGGCAGGGCAGTTGCAGAACTGATGAGGCAGCATTAAGTGAATTAGGTGAGTGCTCTGTGTGCTGCTCGAATTCCACCCTAGAGTCGGCCTGTGTCTGATGAGGGAAATCTAATTTGATTATTTGGGAATGGAGGGAAATCCAGACTGATTATTTTGAAATGAAGAACACAGAGAGAGGAAGGGGCTGCATTTCTGTGGGCCAGGGGTTAGAAGGGTGTGAGTCCTCTCCAAGTACCCACAGGAATGGCTCAAAAATGGTACATACTGTGACAAATGGCTTTTTTACTTTTTATTTCCTACTGTCCCTTTTCAACAAAATAATAGAAATAAATGCACATATTCAGTGTTATGAATTGTGAATGAGGTTTTACACAAATACCAATTTTCACATGAGCACATGAGATCACAACAAGGAGATAAAACGTGGGAAATATGTCCCCAAACTTTGAATAGGTAGTGTGTGTGTGTGTCTGTGTGTGTGTGTATATATAAAGAGTGGAAACGTGTAATGAATCAATTTGTCACATGTGAAAACACCACAGCACACGAACAGTTTGAAATTGTTCTCTGCATTTAACCCATTCACCAAGAGAAGCAGTGGGCAGTTGATGATGCAGTTCCCTGGGAGCAGTGTGTGGGGATAGTACTTCGCTCAAGGGTACCTCAGTGGTGCCACATGCAGCCCTGGGATTCAAACCCACAGCCTTCCTATCACAATGGCACCTAACAAACCACCAGGCATGTGTGTGTGTGTGTGTGTGTGTGTGTGTGCATGCAGTAGTGTGTTAATAGGGCAACGCTGAAGAACAATAGGGGAAGCACAGAAAGCTCATGACTGTAAAACAATGACAAGTGTGTCAGCGCACGTGGCTAAGGTCAAGCTGAGGCTGGGAGTCAGGGGCTTTCTGCATGAGCTGCACCACCAAATAATGCATCCATCAGACCAGCAGCCAGACTCCAACAGATGGGAGCGGAGTACAAACTCCAGAAAGGTGGACCACCCAGCACAGCCCAGGGTACAGACAAGAGCACCTCAAAACTGAATCACTGTCTAAATATTGACAATGGGAGCACTCCCTGGCTTACAAAAAGGCAGTGCAAGGACTGGAGAACGCTCGACAATGCACCACATTTGAATGGAAATCATACTCCACTGGTTCTGAAAAATATATCTACTATAAATAATGGAATGGCCAGTTTATTGTTGCTACATGGGAAGAGAGAAAAGAAAACTACATTTATTGCCTGCTTGTGCCTTGGTGGAAGACTGGAACACGTGTCCTTGAAAAAGTTGTTTTTTGTGGAATGGGTTTTTATTGATCTTTGAAAAAGAGAAATGCTTTGCTTGTTACCGAATTTTGGCCAGTGATACATCAAGAACATAATGGTGCTATTAATTCAAATCTATTTTCCATTGATAGATATTCACAATGTCGCTGAGTCACGAGGGACAACACCGATTTAGCCGTGGAAACAAAAAAGGGGCAATAAATCTGTTCTAAAACCAAACTTCAAAAACTAGTTTTTAAGACATACAACTTGTAAGCATTCTAAGCGAATATCCTGAGATTACAATTTATCTAAACAAACAGCTCACATTAATGACACTCATTGGGTGAAATATCTTAAAATAGTCATCAGTGAAATCAGTGTTATACTGAAAAACACTTCAGTGGGTCTGAGACCACAATTATCCGACTCATTTGCAAAGCTTCTTTCTTTAATAAATGTGTGACTCTGCGGCTGAGGCGTTCAAATTAACAGCAAAAATCACATCCCTAAGGTATCTTATTTACTGAACGCAACACTGACTGTCCCAGTGAGCAGATTTGGAAATGCACTTACATTAGTGGAACGCTATTTTTTTTTAAAAAAACAACAAAAACACCCAAGGCCTTACTGTGTTAGACTGACATAGCACTGCCCCCTAGTGAATAATGATAACAATAGCATAGACCTCCCCTGTTAAATTCCATACCTGCTCTTTTGACTTTAAAGGCGAGGGTGATGTCTCAAAGTCCTTCTTGGTTTCTAGAATTTTTTTCACAAGCCCACCTACAATGAAAGAAAAACACAAACTCAAACTGGAGTCTCAGAAACTGCGGTTATTCATATTCATTATTCATTCTTATTAATTGTGTAGCTCATAGCTTTCACATTGTTCTTTCCACTCACCATGCTTCTCATCACCTTGTAGTTCAATTGATGGCTCCTATGGGAATACATTACTCAGTAAGAGCAAGTAAGAATGTTGTATAAAGGACAAATAACGTTGTTTATAAAATTTCAAGAATCTCTTCCCTTCCTCGCTAGAGAAATCAAAAACAACAGCACATAAGTACTGGTCTATTTCTGTTGAAAAGAACAAGACACTCACCACCTCCAGCTCAGGCATGTCAGGTGGAGGTGGAACTGCCTCCACCACAAACTGCCCATCTTCATCCTCCTCATCCTCAGATAATGTCTTGCCCTCCATTATGACAGCAGAGGGAAGTTTGGCACTTCCCAGTCTGAAGAATGACACAAAAGAATGTAGACTACTTCTGTTTTGAAAGCATAAAAGAACAGTTTAAGCAAATTGTAAACATGAGTAATAGACCCAAACGGCCTTCAATTTGAATGGCCATACCCACTTAGTTAAGAGCACAGTACAAGAGTGGTAGGAACATAGCATTTAGTAATCCTTCACCAACCAAGTGCTTCATACCAGAACTTTTTATTTTATTTATTCATTTTTAAACCAAAACACTGTATCACTACTTCTCGGATTCAAAGATTTTCTTTAGGAGCAGAGTCATTTTCTAATTCTCTGAGTGCTTTTGTTGCCAGTTGTTGCTATTCTGTTGTTCTGCCATTACTACAGGCAAAAAGCAACACTCAAAGTCCTAAAAACTACTCACCTTTCCACTGACGCTCCATCAGTGTAGCTCTCCTGCCTCTTCACTCGAGGAGGGGCTGGTCTAGCGCTGCTAGGCCGTGGTATTCTCATGCTGCTGCTCAAGAAATATGACATCATTTATACACCTATTTGTAAGACTTTGACCCACAATGAACCTAGTTTTGTCTCTGTTTTCCCTAAGTGTGTTTGTGGGTAGGTTGGTGATATACAGCAAAACAACAGTGATAAACAAAGAGACCAAGGGTAATTTTCTGTGAAACTGAACTGTGAAATGGAAGCCAGTAAGACATGCTGCTTTGAACTGCAGTCTGGTAGTGCTTTGCAGTGAAAGCAAAAGATTGCCATCAATGGATTACACTGTCAGGCAGACTTAGAAACATGTAACACAGAACAGCCAAAAGCGTTACTATCTCTCTCACACAAACAAAACAGTTAATTGTCTAATTTTGTTCCTTTGCTGTGACTGAGGTGAAATCAACTGTCACAATCTGTCGGAAAAGTCAAAAATAACAGATATAGGGTAATGAAAGAAAGACAGAAAGAGAAAAAATATCAGCTTGCCTGTGGGATGTACTGGTTGGCACAATGTCTGATATATCCCCGTTTTCAAGGTGGACTTGTTTATCTACTGAGGGGTTATCTCCCACTGAAACAGATGAACATATTTGACATCTTAAACTGGAAAAAAACAAACTTTTTTTGTTTATGTCATGCTTAATCCAATATTTGTTCATCTCCAGGCATTTTGCAGCTGCAGACTGTAGTGTCTTCATTACTAAAAACATTCACTAAAAAAGTCTTCCATTTGATCTGACTCGTCAGCACACTCTTGAGAGGCCTAGGGGACACGGAGTGCTCCACAATAAAAAGCTACGCAAGGCTTTAATATAACATGAGGTCCTCATTGTGTAAAATGCAACTCTCCAGAAGAGAGTCTCAGTCCTCAAAAACATGTAAATGTATCAGTATCTAATTACTACTACAGTTTTAAGAACATAGCACTATAAAAAATTTAATCCAAGTTGGAACACAGTACAGAAATGCAAGTAGGATAGCATTGGAAGAAGGCTACTATACTAGGAGTAGTGTACTCTTACCTCCATCACTGTCTGATTCATCTGAGAAAGACAGAGAGCGAGAGAGTGACCGAATGATAGTTTCATAAAAATATAATTAACTCTACAATTCTTAGAGTATAATATATTAGTTCTGGTGTAGTGCACGTCTGCCTGGAATGGTTTACGTTGTGTAAGACTCTATTACCTGGGGCTCCAGCTTTGGGCCAGCGTCTCTGTCCCTTGGCAGAGGAAGGCCTAGGTATTCTGGCAGGACTTTCAGGCTGGACACAGAGACACAAAGATTTAGTCCTTTAAGAGACTGATCTCTTCACATATAGCATGCGCTGTGTGGCCATGACGTAGAAATGACTACGCATCTATGCCTAGAACCACCATGGATGAGACATGCTCTACTTTTCTCTGTTATTGTTCTTATTTTTACTCTGTTTGCAATGCCCTGCAAGAGATAATCTCTCATGTATGAGAGGAGCGAGGTTGTTGAGTATTAGCCATTAAATATGTGGGACACAACTCTTCGTCTCTCTTCTCTTTCATCCTACCAACTTTTTGAGTTATCTGGTCCAAAGTGTTACATTACATTCCAAGAGCACATGCGTATAGTGAAAAATGCCTATTTTTATAATGTAAACCCTAAATATGCCCCCAAAACACTTTGATTTAATTTAAACTCAGTTTACAACATGTAAAGGTAAACATGTACTGTACAGTTTACACTGAACTCCTGCAGTGCTACAATAATAAATACGATATTACCATTGTACAGACAGCACTGTAATTCATACACGGGCGTATGTTTCTTTGGTATGCGCCGTCATTTTCTTTTGTATAAGCAGGGTAAATACAGCAATAACTAAAATGAGAAAAAAAATCAAAAACATGCATAGAATATTTGCAGTTTCCATGTTGTTGTGGTGATTACCGCGTAAAACGAAGTTTGGTTAAAAATCACACAGAATACATGACACCTGATTCGAGTAAAACTGGGGAATTTCAGAACCAGATTCAGAAACCTTTATTGATCCTACAGGAAACTGCTTATGCAATGAAATAAAATAAAATTCTTGTTGCAACAGTGTACTAGTAAACACAAATAATGGTTTGGAGTTTCACTCTACTTATGTCACTGTTACATGCAATAATAGAATGGGTATAGTGATATTGCACTTTATAATACTATTGTATAATTATACAAAGTGTGATAATGCTATTATATCTTCTACCTGCAGTGAAGACACCAAATGCATCTTGACTAGGGTTGCAAAATTCCCGGAATTTTCAAACATGGAAACTTTCCATGGGAATTAACGGGAATTAATGGGAATAAACTGGGAATTTTCAAAATTGAAGGTTGGCTCTTCTTAGGGAACTTAAATATAGTTGAGCAAAGTATATTTTAGCATAATATTGACAAAAACAAACAAATGCAATTCAAATACACTTGAATATCCATGCCATTCCTTAATCACATGTACAGAGCACATGCTTGCTGCATGGCTATTGAGACCACCTACTGGCACTGTGCATGCCTCCATCACATGTACACATGGACCACACTTTTGAGCCTGAAGGACAAAGAGTATTGAAGGCACACATTTGAGCCTGTGGACTTAACAAGTGAGGTAAGTTTTGATGATATTATGGGAAAATATATTCATTAAAAGTTTAAATTGTGAATATCACATAAAATGTATTAATCTGGTAGATAGCAATCTGATAAGATGCTAAATAAAATGCTAGCATCTGTTAGATGCTAAATAAGCCATAGCTAGTATAACATAAAGAAGATGCTAGCTTCCTCATTTGGCTGTTTTGTTTTGAAGATCATTCCAGTTGTTTAGCTAGCCTTACTATTTATATCTGTTTATTATCATATTGCAATTGTATTTTTATGATCTCTTGCATTGCATTAGCATTTTTACAAGCTCTTGTTTTATTTTACAGAAAAATGCCACGTGCGCTATCTGATGTGTGGAGACATTTTACACCAGCTAATGTACAAGGGAAATCTGTATATATGTGTAAGTATTGTGA
>JBBPDH010000002.1:18401283-18413938 GCA_037974565.1 Clupeocharax schoutedeni
TCTTCAGCATACTCAGTGTCTTCAGCATACTCAGTGTCTTCAGCATACTCAGTGTCTTCAGCATACTCAGTGTCTTCAGCATACTCAGTGTCTTCAGCATAAACAGCTCTATAACAGTTACATGCAGCTCCGATGTACTAAACACAGTCATGGCTCAGCTGCTGGTGCCTCACCTAAGGAAGAACTCCAGCTGCATGTACAGGTATCGGATGAGGGAGCGGCGGGCGATGATCTCAGCATGGCAGTCATTAAGCGCCAGGCCACGGTCACTCATGTACTCGCCGTTGATGCACTTTGTTCCCGTGGAGACACAGATGACCTGGGCTTCTTTTACATCAGTGCCTGAGGACAAAGAGAGTTGAACATGTGCCTGAAGTGTTTCAGTGTAACTGTGTTGAACTAGGATTAGTCTTGTAACAATTTGATATAACCATTCAACAGACACGGATATCACAGGATGGACTGTTGGACTTTATTTTGCCAGCTCATCTAGGCAGACCTGGCCAACATTAAAATGTGAAATGTCCTCCTGGTAATTGTGTATTTTGCTGCTGTTGCTGATCGTGCTCCTGATGGCACCCATGAAAAAAATCAACCTCTAATTCTCACACATAATTTGGAACTTTCTGTGTATACTGATACGCTTCCATGGTAGAGATTAGATAGATTCCAAATCCCGCTTCATACTGTTAGCCACTGATCTTCAAGCAATGTCACATGAAAGCTGAATTCATGAGACCAACTTCAAATGAACCTCATATAGACTTTCAGGAGATGTTGCGTAAAGATCAGCAGTCGCCTAAAGGCAAAACGTATGAACACAGCCCGAGAAACAGTTCCTCAGAGAGAACGGAGAAATATGTGTTTGACGGAGCATGGAGGCACAGCTTACCTGTTGTCATGACAACCCCAGCCAGAACTTTCCGCCGTGCGTGAGGTGATGTGAAGTTGTCTGTGAGCTCACTGAACTTGTCCACCACAAGACGAGAGACGGCGTCTGCAAGAACCTAAGAGAATACACAGCAGTTTGAACGCACACAGGAAAGTACGAAGAATTTAGTTGTTAACAAGGTCTGGCTTAAAGCACCTTTGGTTGATTGACAAGTGAACTGAACAGAGAAGTAATGCAAACAACTGAACAGAGCTCCAAGCTTTCAGGTGAACGTTGTCAGTTTCACCTAACACAATTGTGGGCTATCCTTGCTAATTTGCTATCGCTTGCTTAGAGCTTGCCAAGGCATTTCTTTCTCCCTGACAGTGTCTTTTATCTTACACTCCATTCTCCTCTGCTAATATGGTGGAAAATGATTATGCCAGTGAGAAGTCAGTGGTTGAATGGGCACAAATTAGAGACATTAGTCCAACATTGCGCCCCCAGTACTTCAGAATCACTCAGCGGCAGACAGCTAATGTGAGCTGTAAAGTCAGGAGAGCGACTTGACTTTCTGTGCAGTAGAAGAGAATGAAACCCTTCAAAACAGAAATCAAGCGCGCTATTACCAGCGCTCAGACTTCCATTCATTTCCCCACTGAGCAACAGGGGGCACCTTTCATCTGAAGGTACATTAAATAAATATTAACAGACTGCACATTCACTGGCCAATTACACACTGCCATATCACGCCTAGAGAGCGAGAGGTTGAATTAAACAAACCAGTGACAGGTCGATAAGGTGAGAACAGCTGCACAAAGAGAGTGAGGCCGGACTTGCAAGAGAGATAAAAAAAGAAAACAGGGCACAAAATAAATGGCGTGTTTTCGTTTTGACAGACCACCATTTCATCGACCATGACTTCCGTCTTCCTGCATCTGCACACAAACGCATGACTGGTGCAATCAGTCGGCCGATGACAGACGCCTCGTTCTACTAATAGCTTTCATCCTAGCCACCTTCTCACCATCTACCTAAAACAAATTTACCCACGCGTCCCGGCTGCTGCACAAAGCTGGACTGACAGAATGTTAAATCCTGCGGTTTGGGCGGGGTGGAGGTGGGGGGGGGGGGTCTGCTAATAGAGCGCCGTGTTTTCAACGCTGAGCCTGTCAGGCAAGCAAGCGGTCCACGAGGCATCAGTGCCAGAAAGGTAACCTGACAGCACTGCTCTTCAACAGACAGGCAGCATCCAGGCTACAGCTAAACGCTCTTGTTTTGACACGGTTCAGAGGGAGATGTTAATTAAGATTGGGTCGGCCTGGGTCCCTGGCCTTATCTGAAAGCAGGATTAACAAAAGGTTTAGGAAAGGTGTAAATAGCTGTTTTTCCCTCCACAAACACACGGGACACAGCTTCTTTAAACCACCTGCTCCCTTTCGTCGCCTTTTTATCATCCATCTTCCTTTTCAATTAGGCTTCAGGCCTTAATGAAGATGGGCATTCAGTTATGCCATTGTGTTTAAGAATCAATCACAAAGCCTTTGATAAAGAACTTATCTTTGACAAGTCTCCTCAGAGTTCAGCACCATTAATCAAATACTATGGGGCGGTTGAGAGACTGATTCCTCATTTCTTTGGATCAGTTAGCTAATCTTTAGACGTCCGATATGGCTACGCATTATCTAACTGTCTGATCGGGGAGGTGGAGAGGAATAAAATAAAACTGTTCACAAGGTTAGATTTAGTTCAACAGGAAAGTGTTATCATACTGGAAAGTTCCAGGGAAAAAAAGTTTTGTGAACCTATAACTTCAATTTTAAAAATGTATTTAAATTTTGAAATCAGATTGCATTAGAATTGTTGAGTCTATTTCCCTCCAGGCTACGAATAACCTCTTCTACCCAGAACGTAGCTGGTACATACCTATAAATAAGTAATGCATCTCTAAGAAAATCTATAGATAGTAAGCACAAGAGAGGCAGCAGGGGTTAAAAAAACAAACTTTTCTGGCATAAACAATATAGTCATATCAGCATGCACCAGGAAGACTGTGGGTATGTGTAAGGGTGCCTTATTTTAGGCATGTGTGGAATACACAGAGCACAAAAATGAATGAATGAAGTAATTGGTTTGAACGGGCTTCTATGGCCTGACATATAAAAACATTTTTTAAAATAATTAAAAACAACACAGAGTATTTTACCTTCCCAGTGATGGCCCCTTACTGTGATAATCATTTGATATTTTTCCTGGCACAGAAGTTTGCAAATTTGGCATGACTCTAAACAAAGGTTTAGGTGCTTTCTCTATCAAATTTCATTAGACAACAGGAGTTTGCCCAAGCATGTAGAGGATATGTACCAACCTTGATGCTGAACAGACTAACAGAAATGGTCCAAAGTGACTTAGAAAACCAAATGCTTTTTTGGCATTTGTATAAAAGTGACTCGTACCTGGGGCAGGTGCAGCTGCAGGCCCTCTCTGGGGATTGGCTGACGGGACGGCGTTTGGTCCAGCTGCATGTTGAAAAGGGCTGATAAGGCGGCCTGAGCAGCTCGGGCCTTTGCCAGTTTCTTGTTCCTGCCCGAACCCTCAAAGGTCTGCGAGTCCACCGTCACAGACATGACAAAGTTCTTGGCGTGGCTCTCGCCACTCTCTGACACAAACTCATATTTGAGACCCGGCCGTAACTCGTTAAGGATCATGACGGGGTTCTTGCCACTGGAGGATGAGCTGAAGGTGGAGGGAGGAGGCAGTGGGGCCTGTGCGAGACTGTTGCTGCCTACTGCTGGGGGCACTGGGTACTCCCCCAGGGGGTTTAAGGAGCCGTTCCCATTAGAGCCCAGGTAAAAGGGGTCCTCGGGTGGTGCGGGTGTCTCAAAGCCATTGAAGAGCATGTCCGGGAAGTCGGCCTGGTCTGAAGTGAAGTCCGTGTTGACAGTCAGTGTGCGACCCATTGCCAGGTGTGCCTCGGAGGCATTGGGGAACTGGACAAAGGAGCGAAGTGCCTTCTCAGCTGCATTCAGTTTGGCCTTCTTCTTGGTGGGGCCTGATCCCTCAAAGAGCTGCCCGTTCACTTCCACGGTCATAACAAAGACAGGAGCATGCACTGGGCCTGTCTGAGACAGCAGCTTGTACTGCAGGCCTGGCTTGATCTCATTCAGCTGCATCAGGGCGTTCTTGGGCAGAACAGGCCCCGGAGTTTTCTTTCGCTTCTTGGGCCTGAATTTGGGGTGCGCGTGACCATTATTGCCCTCTTCCAAGGGGCGCTTACGCCCCCCTCCTCCGCCGCCATTGGGGAGCTGCTCGGGCATGCCCGTCCCCTCCTTGGAGGAGACGTTGTCCAGGTTGCGGTTTTCCTTGACGTCGGTGCTGCAGGAACCTGCGATGCCCAGAAAGAGTAACTTACAACGCCTTCGTTGCAGGATCTTGTAAATGTAAAATTTATAGATTCCTTTATCTTTCTTTGTAACTGAACAAGTGATGTGTGTTCCTTTTTATTAATGCTGAGGAACTAGAGCATAACAGTAACAGACATGTTGAGGCCTACATAGTGCCAGAATAGCTCTTTTTATAGTAACAAAGAGAACAACTTACACTATTAGAAAAGATGAAGTATAAGCTGAATGATTACAGCTATTCAACTTTAACTAGAAACGTACTTACGAATTTGAGAAGAAGCTGTCACTTCTACTGCACAAATACAGTTAGGTCTCCAACACACTATATGTGTTATATTCACTATTGTACAGTGTTTACTCTCAGAGAAAAGCAGAGATGTAAAAGGTTCCAGGAAACCAATTAACATGTTGATGCATGATGTCAGTCAATTGACGTGTACAAGCTGAAAATTAGAAAGAGAGAAAGTTCTCCGATTTGAAAAGGTTTGTTCAATTTTAAGTATTGGACGTTCAAGAGTTAATTTAAGCTTGAGCATTTATCTCTGTCTGTCAGACATCGCTGAACCTCAGCAGTGGTTTTGAATGGGCCGATACAAGCGCACATTTTATGTGGAACACACATCATCGTGCCCTGTTGACAAAGTTGATGGAACTTTGGCTAAATTTTCATTTATAACATCCTGCAGCAAAAGCTCGCTAGGTTACTCCTTTCGGCGCTCAGGGAGAGAGAGAAGCGTTCATGAAGTAGAGGAACAAGACAGGGTCGGGGAGGAAAGCACTGCAGGATCACACGGGGAACAAGGCAATGGATAGAGAGGAATATTAAAGTAAAGATAGACAGAACAATAGAAAGAGAGACAGAAAGGGAGAGAAAAAGCACACAAAACATCACAGTTTCTTAGAAAAGAAACTTTTCTTCCTTTAACTCCCTTCATGATATGCCCATCAGCGCACTCGCGCTCACGCTCACACTCGCACACACTCGCGCACACACACTCACACACACACTCACACACACACTCACACACACACTCACACACACACGTGTTCTTAAATGAGATCTCATCAAACTCATCTAATCTGTGGAATTTGACATCTGCTTCAGTGGGGTAAACCAAAAGCTTTCTCTTGTCAAAAATACATGTTGATGCAACAGAGTGAAGCTGTGTGTCTGTCCCAGATACGCTGCTCAGGGAGTGGAGAAAACACTGATTCCTAAAGATCTAACGTCTGTAGATGGTCCTCTGGGCCTTCCATCCACTTCAAAACAACATTGAACCTTTGGTTTTGCAAAAGCAGCCAATATTCCTCATCAGCCTGTGCATTTTAAAATGGAGGACACCTCCCAAAAGAAAGAAAGCGGAGTGCAAAGTCCTTAAACTAGTTTTAGGCCTATAATATCATGTATGTAGGTTCCACAGTAAAAGAAAGCAATGTGCTCAGCTGTTTTTGCAATGTGCAAAGACCCATTTGTCTCATTAGGCTTAATAAGTACAGGCTATGAGATTAAGAATCTTGACAGAATACTTCAATCTTCAAAGGAAAAGTTGAATTTTTCACATTTTTCCCACTTGCCCTAGATTTAACAGATCTGCCGTGACATGTTTGGTGTTACTGATGCTCACAAACACAAAAGTCAATTGTCGCCCAAATTGTTTTTAAATTCATGTGTAAATCCTCATGAAGCTCTTCATTAGAGTGGCACAGACTTAGTGATGTGGTTTAGGGCACAGTATGACTCACTGCAGGCTCTAAAAGTGAACAGTGTACCACATTGGCTTGGCTGATTAACTACATCTGGGGTAAGTGGGGAGCTGTGTAAATCTGAGTTTGTGCTGAACTATTTTTTTTAAGTGAAATATTAGAGCACTTTTCACTGACAGAGACCAGAGACTAGAAACAACAGAAAGGGCACAAAGTCTAAAAGAAATCATACAACTATCTTCAGAGACAGCAGATATCGCCATCATCACCGTATCCCTTAAAGGGCTAAGTAAAAAAGTAGATGTATTTTCTGTCTTGTAATTTACTTTCCACAGTTATTGCCTTTTCCAATACTGTCACCCTATTAAGTTTGGTTTATAAAGAAGATGATATATTAAAGTGGAAACTTTTCCATGTGTTTTATAGGTGGTGTAATATAGGTCTTATATTTTATATGTTGTAAACCAACACTCCTAACAATTTCAACCCCATTACATTTCAATGCCCGAACGTGGACAAGTATGCTTTCCAAGAACACTATATGGACAAAAGTATTGGGACAGACATCTTGATTACTGAATTCAGATTGCCCTTACCTCTAATAATGGACAATCTTAACAGCATACCAAGACATTTTGGACCACGCAACGCTCCCAACTTTGTGGACACAGTTTGGGGAAGAACCTTTTCTATTCCAGCATGACTGTGTCCCAGTGCACAAAGCAAGCTCCATAAAGTCATGGCTGGATGAGTTGGGTGTGGAAGAACTTCACTGGCCACACAGAGCCCTGACCTCAACTCTCTCCAACACCTTTGGGATGAACTGCAACAGATGAACTGGGAGCCAGACCATCTTGTCAGGCACTGATGTTGGATCTCAGAAATCCTCTACAGAATGAATGGACACAAATCTTCTGAGAAGAGTGGAAGCTGTTGTAGTTATAAAGGGCGACCGACCAACTTCAAATTACTGAAGTCTAGGTATTTGAATGCAATATCTTTAAAGTCCTTGTTGGTGCAATGGTCAGGTTACCCAACACTTTTGCCCTTATAGATAACCTATCAAAAATACTCTATCCAGCAAACTCCAGACTTTCAGGGCAAATATAATCGATGATTAAGGTCTGCTAATGATTTCCTCTAGTCCCAGTCCCTTCTGTACAGTGAGAGAGTTGCACTAGCAGTCTGGACCAGGGTATATACTGTTATTACACATACCCACATATTCACGCCACACACAAACAAATTATCCATGCTTCATGTAAACCTTCAAAACACATCTATGGGACCTGTACTGGCCTCATAATAATGACAGAGGAAAATACGGATTACACACAGATGTGCTACACTATTCCATACCACGACAAAAAACACACTTCAATCAACCAGGACTAATTGGTAACATACACCATTGACTTGTAAGCAAAATCACATCTTTAGCTCAAAACCTGTAAACAATTTAACAGCAACAGCAGCATATAAATCCATTTTCTCTGTAGAAAAGGTTCCACAGAAAAGTGTTAATGTCAATAACTAAATATTATATTGAAGTAAATGATGTAAGGTTGGTAAGATAGTAACAACATGTTATCCTTCGACAAGGTCTGGAAAGGGTTAAGTAAACACCCAGACACACATAAATTCATACGACCCGTGCACAATATTGTATAAATATATATATTTTTGAATATCATCGGCATATTTGAGACCTAATTCCAGATCTATTTCACTAGATAGCAAATAGGAAACCGGATCAAACAGAGCTGAGCATTCTCTCTGAATCATAAGTGGAGTGAATGAGAAAAGCTCTGGAATATCAAGGCATGCTTATCCACACTAAATCTAAATAAGAAACTGGTGTCTCTGCATTGAGGTGGTAATAAATGACCTTGCATGCCACTGAAAGTGGTTTTCAGGAGATGCCTGTAACTGATGGGACAAAGGAGAGCTCAATTTCTCCTAGGTTAACGGTTCTTCCTGGCTGCCATCTTACTAATACACACACACCTCCATTCATAGTAGTGCTGAATAAAGCCAACAGCCCCAAAGGCTCTGAAAGAATGTTGTCATCTATTCCTCAAGCCTTTTGATCAAAATCTGTCTCCAATCGACTAGTGGGCAATATCAATGGGATGTGCTCCAATTCTAGGAGATGTAGAGAGTCTGAATGTTTAATTAACTGAACAATAGAGCTAGACCACTGGAATTCTACAGTTTTTCCCCAAAAAACATTTTGGGCAGGTGATTTTTCTGGAAATCTGTAGGATCTGTGGAATTTTTTTTGAATTTGGAATTTTTTGAAAAGTTTAGAAATTTTTGAAAAGTTATGTACTGTGAATGCGTTGTCTACACCATACGGACAAATGTATTGGGCACCCCTATTTTTCAGGGTTTGGGCATCTTAATGCTTCAGCATACCAAGACATTTTGGACTTCATGCTTTTAACTTTGTGGACACAGTTTGGGGAAGACCCTGTTCTATTCCAGCATGACTGTGTCCCAGTGCACAAAGAAAGCTCCAAAAAGACATGATGAGTTCAGCATGGAAGATTATGACTGGCCTGCACAGAGCCCTGAACTCAACCCCATCCAACAACTTCACAATAAACCGGAAAGGAGATTTCGAGCCACGATTTCTCATCTAACATTAGTGCCCAACCGCATAATTGCTCTGCACAATAACTGGGCGCAAATTTTCATGCAGAACTCTCCAAAATGTTGTTGAAGGCCTGCCAAGAAGAGTGGAAGCTGTTTTAGCAGAAAAAGTGGGAACATCTTCATACTAAAGTCTATGTATTTGAACGCAACGTTGTTAAAGACCCTGTTGGTGTAAAGGTCAGGCACCCCAATACTTTTGTCCATTTAGTGTGGGGGGTTATAGAGCACATCTTTATGTTGTGGGAATGTGCACAAGGATATATAAGGCCATTAAATCGTCTATATTAAGACTGCCTAGAACAGTGGTCCACTGCTACCTCTTCCACCTACCATCTAACTATACAGGTCATAAGAGGAAGGGCTGAGTGCCAGTGGAGTAAGTGAATGGCGGACACAACTATTCAGCAGCTAGCCCAGTTTTCCAGCTGTAATGGAAAAGGCAGTGCTGTGTTCAGAGAAAGCATTACCATTACATCCACCAAACAAAAGGACACCTTTCATTAAATGCTTTTTGCATTTATTTTTTGAAACCTCAGTCATACTGTTCTCCTTTTACTCCTTAACCCATTTCCCAATAGCACACTGTCTGGCAACAGTACTTTTAAAAAGTAAGTGACTTCACTTTGTCTTTTGGGAGCTTCCTATTGGAGTATATGTAAATATGATGTTTTGGTTGAGAAAGAAGAGTGAACAACAATATACTGATTAACTAACAGTCATGATTAAAGGTGTATGCTATTATTGTGTATCTGCAGATAATGCAATAAATGTGTGAATTTATTGGTTTAGATTATGCATCCATAGGAGTATTACGGAGATAAATGGAGCTGGTGTGCAGTTATTACATTATAGGTATGTGTATAAAACCGTGTGTTTGTGTGTGTGTGTTCATGTTACACAGATACTCACTCATGTTCTCCTCCTCATCCACATCCATGGTGAAGAGCTTCTGCTGCCCCCGAGCCTGCCGCACCCCAGCTATTCCTGCGAGAGAGAAAGAGAGAGAGACAGAGAGAGAGGGAGCGAAAGAGAGAGAGAGAAAGAGAGAGAGATGGAGAGAGAGATAGAGAAAGAGAGAGAAAGAGAGGGAGAGAAAGAAAGGGAGAGAGAGAGAGAGAGAAAGAGAGGGAGAGAGAAAGAGGGGGAGAGAGAAAGAGAGGGAGAGAAAGAGAGAGGGAGATAAAGAGAGGGAGAGAGAAAGAGAGGGAGAGAAAAAGAGACGAAGAGAAAGAGAGGGAGAGAGAAAGAGAGGGAGAGAAAAAAAGAGACGGAGAGAAAGAGGGAGAGAAAGAGAGAGGGAGAGAAAGAGAGACAGAGAGAAAGAGAGCGAGAGAAAGAGAGAGGGAGAGAGAGAGAGAGAAAGAGAGAGGAAATAGATCAGCATTAGAATTAGAACAATATAACGCATTTCACATAACTCCCTACACACACACGTGCGCCAGTCATCTTCAGAGAGGGCTTCTTATGAGCAGCAGTGATGGAGCAAAATGAGGAGAAAAGAGGAGTGAAAGAGAGCTGCGCCGACTGTGAGGTTAAGCCTACAGTAAGTGCATAAATATTCAGCAGTAGAGTAATCTTGGTGAGAAAAAGGGAGGAGGGCGTGTGGGGCTGACATGTCATAATAGCAGAAGCAGTCTATTGTGACTTTAATATCCATTCGATTGGACTTCATTTCCAACTGCCCTGCGGGAAAAATACTGCTATTGACAACAACAGGCTTTTAGTCCCTCATGACACAGATTCTGCATTACCTACAGTAAAAAACACACAACACACATTCAATTACAGATCTTTTTCAGGAGGTCAGACACAGCTGGAGCATGCAGATAAAACCAATTTAGACATTATTATTTCCCCAATAACAGATGTAGTTATGACCCTTTAATGCACAGGTTACTGAGTTATTAGGTTTTGAAATAATGAATGAATTATTGGAAAATGACCTCAACGAACAGAAAAAAAAACATTAATAGCTTTTAAAAGATTCAAACATATTTTGGAAACATATAAAGTAGGTCGACTTAGGACAAACTAGAATGATTTGAAATTCATATAAAAACACTATGCGGCAAAAATACATATGAATGATGAAGCTGTTTTTCGACTCTTTCTTACTGCAAGAGAGACCAGTAGGGCGATTTAAATGATGGAGTATTTTCATGATTCAAGTGATCAACTAATCAAAATGAAATCACATACAGACTGTAAAATAACTGTTAATAAAACCTTACCGAAAAAGTCCCCCTTGTTAAATGAGGAGAGGTATAAAATTTAATCTAGCTGACAGAATCGTAGACCATGAGGTTTATTATTTCATTTTTCATTTCTGTGAGAAGAGCGAATCATTCTGGAAGTCTTGAAGTTCTAACCAAACCAAAAAAAAAAAAAAGGAGTGGAAGGAGAGAAATTTTGCCTTTTTTTATAGCGTGTATATGTTAAGAACTTGAACAATGCAGACTTTTGGACATTAAAAAGATGGAACGTTGCAATCAGTACGCTTTAAAAGACCTCAGAGACCGCACTTTGCCCCCTGCTTCGCCTGGAAAATGCCCGGCAGGCGGCTGAATGGTGCAGGCCAGCTCCGCTCCAAATGGGCCAACTAATCACTGGCAGTGATCAAGGAGAACTCAAAGGCAAAGTCCTCCAGTTCTGTTCTACTTTGGGAACGTATGAGTGCGCTGTCCCTCACTGCCTGAGGCTGCTTTAGTTTGCATGCATTTAGAGATGCGAGTGAAAGAGATTAATCAACATCTCAGCAGCCTCAATACAAAACAACAAAAGCGCAGAACCCCTGCATACTTTCACAAACCACTTTATCACTGTCCACCAATGAAGGAAAGTAATTAAATGCAAACCTCAATGGCAATAAACAATTGTCTGCAATTTCACAAGATGCAAATCACTCAAAGCAATCCGGAAGCGACAGCGAGCGGCTAGGAGGCCAAACAGGCTGAAAGTGGGTTTCTCTCAGAACGAGTGCTTGATATACCAGCATGCTCTGCGGTGATAGCAGCTTACGAACACACATGGGATTTGGCAGGTGGATGGTCACAGAGGGAATAGGATGGGGAAAGGCTCCAACACTTCGACACCTCAGAGCAAGAGAAACCAAAGCTCAAAAAACAAAGGAAGAACATAAATGTTACATGAAATTATTGTTCGTATTGTTACAAGAAGCCTGTGCTGTTAACAGATTTGTCTTTCAAAGAACCTGTAAAAATGCAGCTGCTGTAAAATGTAAAATGGGGACTGGGGGGCTGGTGGTCAGCTTTTGCCTTCGTTTGACTTTTTATTTAACATTAACTTGCGTGCTATACTGTATATCACTTTGGTATATTATATGGGTAAACTATTAAGGTACAGGGTTTGGTGTTGCATAACAGGTGACACTGCTGCCCTCCCTGCAGATATCCTCCACATGTTGTTTGCTTTTGTGACATCCAGGCCTTGTCCGACATGCTGGGTATTTATTTTTGGGTGTGATGAGGAGACGAGGGGGCATGGCGGACATCACTGTGAGCTGTAGTCAGAGAGATTTGATTTAGCCAATCTGAGAACGTTATTTGTTTCTCCTTGCTGCTGATTGGCTGCTGCTCTGTGATGCATCTCGGGCTGCTGCAGACCAGAATTTCCCCCATGAAGCGTGTTTTTTGCAGTGTTCTACTTAAAGCCCTGCATTTTTATTACTGTAAATTGAATTAATTTATTACTATAATTACCTGCTTATACCAAAGAATACAATAGTGTGTGCATGCAATGTATTATTAAATGATTAAATATTAAATGTATTAAATGTATTAAAGGGTAATGTATTAAAATTTAATTAAAATGCTTTGTGAGCATCTTTGTGGGCATTAGTGATGCACCGAAAGGATTTTTTTGGACCAAAACCGAAAACCGAAAATGGGGGAAACACTTGGCCGAAAACCGAAACCGATTACATTAAATTATTAAAAGAATCTGTTACAAAACTATGAACATGTTTAATTAGCATTCAAACAATGCACAATGTAATATA
>JBBPDH010000002.1:18467978-18478343 GCA_037974565.1 Clupeocharax schoutedeni
GCCGATACCGATGCCAGATTTTTTGGTGGTATCGGCAGCATTTCCGATACTAGTATCGGTATCGGAACAACACTACCTACATGTATGTCATATTGTATAAAAGCATCTAGCAAGTGTCATAAATGCAATGACAAATGGACAAAGAAAAAAAAAGGCTCCAAAATTACTTATTACTTGGAAGAAAACTTTGAAACATGCTTCAGTCTCAAAAAGATTTGCCTCTGTGAACGTGAGCACAAACAATACATGAAGGGGGTGGGGTGGGGGTCAATTCCCGAAACCAACAGGCAAAATCCCACCAAGGCCTGAGTTTCGTTTACAGGGATCTCATCTGTAGAACAGATACAGTCTATACAGCTCCGCACATTCTCTATGCAAGACATTATCAACAGATTGGCAGAATAATCAATTTCAGAGACATGCTTCATCATCTCTCTTTAAACACATCATCATTCCTGTAAGAGGCTCTAATCAATTCAGTCGGGCCTCTCTGGGGGGTCAGCCATGCAGAACAGCGGCAGCTGTGGCAGGGTAATTTGGAGCCCCGGCGGCACTCTCCAATGGGGCACAAGGCATTGTGGGTAGATTTTCAATGGCCTTCAATGACAAGCGGATCGAGTGAATAGGAAACACGTTCTAGGCTCGTAGCAGTGATGGGTATTGAACAGAAGCTATTTCCAGACTTTGTGCAGTCATGTTACATGAAGAAAAATTCCACTCAGCCCGTTAAGCGGCTTTTAGCACTGCACATTCCTGCATGCAATGCCTGCCTCACATCACAATTTGCAAGTGTTTTCAAATGACTCCTTAAAATGACACATTGCCAGTCTTCCACCCTACTTCACACACGTCCTGTGGCCACATGCATAAAACATAAAAGAAGTTAAGAATTGCTTTGCCTTCATTGAGCTGTGTTAAATCTCATTAAGGAAATGTTTCATTAGAAAGTAATAGTACATATAATTTGAGACTGAATACATTTACATTTAAATTTTGCACTTATTTTTTCTAGGAGTTTCAAACATGAAATTCACACTTACAGCTTAAAACGCTCGGTTCGAACGTCTTGGTCCAGATGCAAGTAACCTACACACTAGGTCACCATCACGCCACAAGGGTTTACACTGAGGCATAATGTGCAGTAACACACAGTTACACATCATGTCAATGGCACACTGCAGAGGATGGTTACCTTTCCATTATAGTCAGTTTTTATAGCAAATCTGTGCTACAGCAGCTCTTCTGTGGAATTAGACCAGACGGGCTAACCTATCCTCCAAATGACCATCAGAGAAACTTGGTCATCCACATGACTGTCAATGGTTCACCAGTCATCCTTCCTTTGATCACTTTGGTAGGTTCTGGAGATGTTCTGACTCATTCAGTGATTGCAATTTGGCCCTTGTCAGAATTGCTCTGAGGTTCCCTGAGCAAGGTACCGTCCCCATACACTGCTCCCCGGGCGCGGTGTTCCTGGCTGCTTTATTTGGTGAATGGGTTAAATGCAGAGAAAGTATTTCGTGCTGTTCACACTGTGTGCTGTGGTGTGTTCACGTATAACAGAATGATCACTTTCACCTACACTTGTCAGTGGCTTCAAAGTTGTGGCTAATCATTGTAGCTTATTTATAACTGTTATTTTTGTGGGAAAGTGGTGGCTGGGCCTTTGATCAGGACTGATGGACAATCAAGAATCCTTAAGACTAGAATAACCTTTGTCAGGAAAACACTTTGCACTGAAAACATCTCTGACTTCACCACCATCATACACACTAGGGCTGGGCGATTAATCGAAAAGTAATCAAAATAGACATTCAGAACCTATAATCGATCGCATTTTTCCAGGTCGATTATTTCGATTACTTTCCTTTAAAAACACTACCGTGTGTGGAGTCACATGACCCCGCTCCGTTACGTTACGTTATTCTGCAGACATGTCGAGCATGGAGAGCTCAAACACTGAGACAACTGAGCAACTGGTCAGTGAACAATGAAGGCAAAAAAATAAAAAATAAATAAAAGAATCGTTCATTAATCATAATCGAGTTAAAATGTTCAATTAATTGAGGTTTTGATTTTAGGCCAAATCAACCAGCCCTAATACACGGACACACAGACTCAGAGTCACCATCAGTCCAACACCACTTGCTTGTCCATCTCTGCTTCCAGAAGGAAAAAAAACAAACTGTCTCCTCTCACACCATTACACACACACACACACACACACACACACACAAACATATACACACACACGCAAATATATCTGACAGTCTCCCTCCACCCAGCCAGCTTCGAATAACCCTCCAGGCGTCAGCAGCAACAAAGCTGGGCATGTGGGCTCCGGCTCTGTGCATCACGCACATGGACAGAACAGGGTTAGATTGAGCTGGAGCAGCGAGAAGAGAACCCAGCTGTCCCTCAGAGGAAGAGAAGCAGGGTCTTGAAATCGTAGCTACAAGGCAGTGTTATGGTCAGCTGACTGTAAAAACGAGCAGTGCCTGTTTCAACACAGCTTAGGCCCGGTGCTGAGATCGCAGAACACATTCTGCGAATCATTTAATTTACATGATTTTCCCCCTCAACCCAAATGCAGCCAATCAGCCAGGGCAGGTTTGCTTCTTTGGTACTGCTGAAAGGCTAATGCAGCTTGAAGCTTATATCACACCAATTAGCATCATGCAAACAGCATGCCAACTGTAAGTCATCACATACTTACCTCAAACTACACCACAATGTTAAGTAATCTCAACATTACTCTGTTTTATTCAGGAACAGACAGTACTTATGGAAAGTTATTCACTACAAACTGATCATCTAACACCTGATGGTGATCCCTGACCTAGGCTTCTGATACCACATACTGAGACAACCTGTTTCTGAACGATCGAATGGGTGAAAAAAGACTCATTACCTCCAAAACGCAATTCAAGTAGGGATCGGTTATCTTTATCAGGTAAACACAGGGAAGACACAGGGATGATATGTGGGAGTGAAAACTCAAAGCCAAGTGATGTGTAAAGGATAAGTAACAGCAGGAGCTGGAGAGTGTTATTACAGCGTGTTTATTTCAGCAAGATCTGGCCTCAACATTATCGATAAAAGCGTATTAATTGTTAATAGCAGTTCATAAAAAATGAATGGCATGGGTGTTTGAAATACTCCTTCACGAAAGGAGAAAAAACACATGACTGAGGTATTTCTCTCCTCTTCTCCAGCTACGCAGCCAGATCCACAGAGGCGGCAGTGCGCACAGACGCTGAAGTAATGAATCATAAATGTGTTCCACCGTCCACTATAGGCGAGCATAAACACAAGCAAAGACAAACAGAGTGGAAGAAGAACAGTAGCATGGTTTGAACAAGGCCATTATTTGACATAAATAGACAGTGAGGTCATGTTCCTCTTGTTTATTGGTCAGCGGTGCATTTGGCCAGCATGCCCTGTGGGAGGTTAGCGCAGTGCAAGGGTTAGCGGCTAATCCTCTTAACGGGGAGCCGTGCAGTTGACGCCTCCAGCCCTGCTCCCTTCACCTGCCTCCTCTAAAGAGGGGGAGCGCACCCACTAGCGCAGTGCACGCAGCTCCCGCAGGACAAGAAACACATGGACACACAGTGGAGAGAAAAAAATGGCCTGTATAACCAGCATGCAAGAAGAAAACAAGAGAAGAGTGTGTGTACATCCATGTGCATGTGTGTGTGAGTACATGGACTGGAAACTGGGCTCCATGCATTGACTTCATTAAGGGGCTGCATGTTCAGCGAGACAGCAAAAAGAATAACAGCTGTAGGGCAAATTACAATGGCATGAGAGAAATACGCTACTTTGTTAGCGAGTCCTGTACAGAAGCAGGCCAGCCAATGCTACATTATTTGAAAATGCATTTGCTCCTGAAGCAGTTTGTGTCCAGTAGTGTTGCATAGATTTCATCTAGATGAAGTATATGAACTTAAAGTTGCAACAAGTATCTAAAATCCAAAAAAAGTACTTTTTAATTTAAACAAGTTAGTATCAGAGAATAGGCTTTTCAGTCAACACAGGCACAAAACCCCACCAGCTACTGAACAGTAATATTTTTCCTCCTAAATCAATAGTACCGCCCAAAACGGCCTGATTTTCACTCCACCCTAGCAAAGAAAGCCGAAAGCGAAAGCCCAGTGAGATTGCTACTCAGATAACTTTTTTTTTTTGTTTTATTGGCTTTCAAATAGCATTTATTAAGTATCCTAGCAGAAAGCCTTATTAGTTCTACGCCTTTCGATCTTTAGGATATGAGAAGCTCTTTATATTCAGACATGGCTCCATGACAGAACTGGACTTCATTTACCAAAAGCTGAGCAGGTGATGAGCACTGTAATGCTGTGCCAAGTTTTCAAAGGAGCTCACGCAAGAATATAATGGAGGCCCTAGTGCTACGAACTATGCAGAACCCTGAGTAAAGCAGTTATGCGCTGGTTCTGTTCTATCTGAAAGCCTCTTCGACATGAGAGGTGGTATCTAAGGGACTTTCCGTGTCTGAGCCAGAACATTTGGCCATCTAAAGGAACTACTGCTAAACAGTTTGAATTGATAGTACGACAGAACCGATATCTCAGTTTTACCTGCGGTACAACAGTTGCAGGTTGTGGCAGTAGAACATTTCCATTTACAGTGTTCTGATACCACTGCAGTTCTAAGCTCTACTCTCACACACACACACACACACACACACATACACACACACTCACTCACTCACTCACTCACTCACACACTCACACACTCACACACTCACACACTCACACACTCACACACTCATACACTCACACATTCACTCACACACTCACTCTGCTCTTGTGTACATTAATCAACTTCAGTCTTTTCTTCTGCTATTAACCATTTAGTAATACTGTAATTTTTTTTTAGAACACAGATGTCCATTAAATAAAAAGTGTTAGTATGTCTAGCCATCTCTCCAGTCATAGCTTTGGTGCATTTCCAGCCACTTCACAGCCACTTTTACATGTACAGTATTCAAGTATGGACATAAACATATTCTTGAACAGTGCTTGGGTGGAAAAATGCTCGTAGCTCATGGAAAAAAACGGCACTAGAACCATTACACTCCTCTGAACGTTACGTAAAGTTTTTTGATGGGCTTTTACATTACTTGCCTCTGTTTGTGGTTGAATGACAGGATTGAAGTGTCAGAATTGTTTTTAATTCAACCGCACAGGAGCATTAAGAGCAATTGACACGTGTACACTGGAAGTCATGGATGATCCATCATTCTGCTGAGAGTTTGTGCTAACACTTTTGCTCAAAGATTTAGCTGTAAAACAGAACCTGCGATGTTTACATCCACGCTATAGACATATGGACCAAGGTATGATAACTTCATCCAAGTTGCCATTAAACATTGTTACTATGTTGCACATCTAGCGTCAAAACGTCATGCGACTTCATGAGGCCTTTTCAACTAAATATTTGAGCAAAATGTTAACAGAAAATATTCAAAAAGCCAACTTACACTCATAAAAGTTATGGTGCCAAAAGGGGTTCTTTGGAGCAATGCCTTACTCATTTTAGAGAATTGAATAGATGGAATACAAAGTTGTACGTTTAGCAAATTCCCAGTTTAATAATACACTACAGATGCTAGTATATTTGTTGTCTGTTGTCACTATTAGATGGCAGCAGTGGTGAAGTTTTGTTTATTTGAGGTTTAGCATCTTTATATTGAGTAATATTTTTAATTTGATTTGATCAACAGCTATGAAACCAATTTAGTAGTATACTTTAGTAGCTGAACATAATAAACCAAAAACCTTTATCACAGTTATGGCAATTAAGCATAAGCTTTAAGTTTTAGGACCTGATAAATGAAGTAATCTCTAGCTTTAACACAAATACCACATACATATATGCCACTTAAATACTGTAAAATTATGCAGTAAAACAAAAGAATGCAAGACAAAACGTTGACCCAAATGTGGGACCTTGATGCGAAGATGTAAATAATAAGCTATCAGCTGGAAGAACAGAAAGAACAAGTTCCATTATTGATCAAAAACAGAGGTTTCAAATGAACATTTCTGCTCTGGAACAGTTAAGGATGATATTGTTTTTGGTTTTGTTGCCCCTCGCATTCAGTTCATTACAGGTTTTTGTTCCCTTACTGAAAGACTTAAGGGGCCCAAAACTTGTTCTCCAAAGAACCCTTTTTGGCACCTTTATTTGGATGGGCGCAAGAGGTTGCAGATAAAAATGGCTGAATTCAGAAAATATGCAGCGTACCATTGAGTAACGTTTACTACAGTACTAGAACAGTGCCTTGTGGTCTAGAGCAGTGGTCCCCAACCTTTATTTGGTCACGGACCGGTTTAATATCAGAAACTATGTTCACGGCCCGGCCTTTAAGGCGCGGCAGATAAATATACGTATACGTATTTCTACAAATAAATGATATGCATAAAAATGGAAATATTTAAAAAATATAATAATGGGGTATGTTTAAAATACACTAATAAATGTAAATGCAATGTGTACTCGCAGCTTTATTAACAGCATTTTGATAACAACGAGCCGACAACAGAACACGGGTAACATCCTGCGGTAGCGGTCCGTGGTCCGGGGGTTGGGGACCACTGGTTTAGAGTATAAGGCCTCCTAACATTCACATCCACTGATTTGTGGGAATTTGTATGAAATATCTATCTCAGCATGTTATACCTGGTTTAAGGTTTATTCTACACAACCACATTCAAACCTATTTCATTCTTTTACACACAGACAGCTTTTTTTTTTTTTAACTTTTATAAATTATTACGCCTCTTCATTACACAACTCAAACATGTACAGGCAGAATTGAAGGGAGTGAAATCCTAGAGTCTGAAAAAACATGATAAATCATATAAGCATGTGTGAGAAAAATCATTGTTCACAAGATTAAAGGGACTGATCATATGCCAGTAATCTGTGAATCTGCCTGGTTCTATTAACTTTTGCCCATCGTTTTTAAAAAGCACCTACACAAAGACATGGTATTTCACTGACCGGAACCAAAACTAAAAGAATTTCAGTTGGATAAGTAAAAAAGATCTAAATGGAAATCATGGCAAGTCACCAACTGGTGTTCCTTGCCAACTGTTAGCAGCATGTCAGCAAAGCACAAAGAGCAAATGAGAATTTTTTGTGTTTGATGGAATTGCTTAGCCCTGCGCTAATTTCAAGCCTAGCGTTATGGCCCACAATTCCTCTGATCACTCCTAACTGATCTTAAAACTATGACTAGGATAAATATCATTCTATTCATTACTTCTTCTAAAAAGCTTCTAAAAAGCACTGGTGTAAGACAGCCTTGGGGGGGGGGGCAAGGGAATTTCTCAAAAATTAGTTTCAGTTACACTAAAAATAAATAGATTTAAAAGTTGCTGAAATATGTACACATAACCGATGCTGGGCAGCACCATGTACGTTGAAAACATTAATTTGTACATTTAAAATAGTCACTTTTTGCTTCAGGGATAGATGACATTTCAAATCACACATCAGCTTTCACTTCATTCCAGACTGGTCAGTGGAAAAGAAAACTTCAGTAGAAATTCAGCAAATCCAACAGACGCATCCTGACAAAATTTTGTTCCCATTCCTGCCCGATTTGGCTTACAGTTTGCATCTTTGTGTTGTTGGTGTTTGTTGGTCTGTCTGTCCCCCTGTCTGCTGACCTGTGTTTTTACTCCCTGTGTAGGCCTCACTGTGCATGGCATGTAGTTAAGTTTCCCTTCTTTAGCATAGCTTCAGCAATGACTGATTTCCTAGGTTTTATTTGAGCTTCTTCTCCATCGTCTTTACATGGCCATTCCGTTTGTACTTGCCATTGGGAATCCCGTTGTGACAGTGTCCGTTAGCTTTCTCTGCTGAGACTGGCCCACGCCTTAACCAGGACTGGAGGAACCTGTTTATCCGGTACATGCTGTAGCAAATGAGCAGTAGCCCTGCACCGATCACCATAGCAACGTCCAATAAAAAGTACTGGTAGGTGGGGACACTGTAGACAGTAGAGCGCAGGTGCTCTGCACCATGGTGACGCAATATGTAGCTGATCCAGTAAACGGCACGGGTCACTGGATGACCGGGTTGGTCCTTGTGGATTTCAGACAACTTCTGGGCTCTCGCCCGATAACTGGGTGGCACAGAGAGACAGATAGAGGGGAAAGGAAAAGGGGTAAGATAATGGGGAATGGGTGGGTTAGGTGAAAAACATAAAATGACTATGATCTTCACTTAGATGGCCCATAGGAAACATCTATTATTAGGCTCATATTCATTTTCTTTACATCTATTATAAGGCTCATTCATTTTTTTTTACATTTTTTAATAATTTAACTGTTTTCACATAATTATTATCCAAAATCTCTATCACTTGCAATTTAAAACAGGCTGTTTTATTCTAGTGTCTTTAAGACTGATGTAAATGTCTTCTGTTGTGACCGGCTGCCCTGTGTTGCAGCTCATTCAGAGACCAACTCCTTATGAATGGGCAGAGCTAATCAGCTGTAAGTTGAATAACAGGGTAAATTTAACGGTGTTACTTTTTTTTGTCAACAACAGCAACAAATTAAAAACCGGCATTTTTTAAGCATTTATGGACTGCATGTATGGGATGGGTTGCATTACACATTCAGCTATGTTTTCATATCTCAAATAGTATTTCTAAATGGGGAAACCAGTTTTCCATGATATGGGCCCTTTAAGGGAGCTAGTTTTCTGCAAGCAAACCTTTGGCCACAAGATGGCTCACACAATCACATGATTCTATGTGGGTACAGGGAAGTATTTACCTTTCACTTCTCCAGGTTTGGAATTCTATTTAAAGTAGTGTCGTTCTGAGTGACGTAGACAGGCTGAACAGGTTTCGACAGATTTCTGACAGACACATGTATAAAACATGTGGCACCTTCTGAACATGTGAGTATAAAATAACCAGGAGGATCTCGATGGACCAAAGACATCATTTAAATAACATATTAAGGCAAAAGACACTGTTTCTGAAATGATCTTTAAAGGTATATTGCTAGGCAACCAGAACCCACCGTTAGTGAGCTAAATCCTGTGATATAAATGCAATTCTTTTTATTAATATTTTTTTATAATAAAATATATTACAATAAATACATGTAATGTGGCATAATCCACAATATTACACCGTTTAGTGTTTTGTAAGCATTCTTCAAACACTCGAGTTCATCAGGGCGTGTTAAAGCAAACAGAACTGTATAGTGTGGTCCCTGTCCCTGAAAGCTAATCTGGAGTCTGCATGTTGAAAAAGAAATAGAGCAAACAAACTGCCACTGTCCATTTGGAGCTCTCCTTTCTGTCATTAACAGTAAACAGCATGCTCGAGCAATTATTGATGTCATTATCTGGACACTCAATGCAGACTTCAGCTGCTTTTAAACTCAAGTTACCCCAATTCCATTGAAAATGGTCCTGGCTGTGTGTGTGTGCATGTGTGTTACCTGTGGTCATTGATAATGCTGACCATAGCAGCATAAAGATCCTCTTCGCTCATTCTTTTCCACTCCAGCATGATGCCCATGCCTTTGGCCTGCACCCGTGTCATAGTGTCGTAATGATCCCCAAATAGTGGCACACCCACCACTGGCACCCCATGGTACATAGCCTCATAGATGCTGTTCAGTCCACCATGGCTCAGAAACGCACGTGTGTTTCTATGCCCTGAGACAATGACAAGACAATGAAAACAAGGAAAGTTTAAGAAGCCCTTTTCTGAAAGACCTGACAGAATACATGCACATTAGAGCCTAACTATAATGACTATTTCACCTATTTAAAAACCAACCGATTTTAAGGAGCTAAAACTGTTTTTAATGTAAACATTTCCAATAGAAATCAAATCTATCAAATATGAAAGTGAATGTAACAATTCGGTCATATGTGAACACACAACAGCACACAGTGTGAACAGCACGAAATACCTCCTCTGTATTTAACCCATTCACCAGCTAGGTACCTAGCGGCCGGGTGGGGGGGCGGTACCATGAACCACATTACAGCATCTCAAAGAAGCTTCAGAACAGCTTAAGCAATTTTGGGTGACTGTTGACTTATTGTTTCATAGCAACATTAGCCCCACAGCTGCTGTTCTAATACACAGAAGAAACACTAAACATTTGTGTGCTGACTGCACCTCAATTGAGGGGCAAACTGTGCACATTTGATTGTCCCAAAGCTATTAGATATACATTTATATTTATGGCATTTATCAGGGGGCGGCACGGTGGCGCAGGGTTTAGCACTGTTGCCTCACAGCGAGAAGGTCCTGGGTTCGAGTCCCGGGTTGGGCACAGGGTCTTTCTGTGTGGAGTT
>JBBPDH010000002.1:18507535-18518007 GCA_037974565.1 Clupeocharax schoutedeni
CTCTGACTGCAGTATCTTGGTTAAATAGTTGACTCAGATTTATGCTGTTTTTCAGGTAAGAAACAGTTGTGGAATTCCTAGGCACTGATGTACGTCGCTCTGGATAAGAGGGTCAGCTAAATGCCATAAATGTAAAAGTAAATAGGGGCTGGTAGAAAAAAAAAAGTCTCAGCTCTGCATGAATCCTGTAGACTGATAAATGCTGACCTGAAAACAGTGATTATCGCCAAAAGGTGAGGATTTTGCATCTCAGTAAGTCAATAAGTCTATAGTGTGGATACAGTGACATGATCTCAGTCAGCATGGAGACAGTGGACAGTGTGCCAATGTGAGAAGGACACTGAACTCACAGGGGTGATGCGTCAGAGGACAGACGGCACGGTCTTGTGAAACTTCACAGTGGAGAGAGAGAGAGAGAGAGAGAGAGAGAGAGAGTGAGAGGGAGAGAGAGAGAGAGAGAAAGCTTGCTGAGCCTGCACAGCCTAACTGTCCTCTCCTCTCTAGAACAGCAGCTGTGGCTGGACTGCTCGGATGAAAAGCAGCAGGGCAGCTGGCCTGTTTACATTTCAATCGGCGGACCCTCCCCACATCCAGATGCTGTTAAGATAATAAACAAGTCCTTTATGTCTCCAAAGGTCGAAAAGATAAAACCTGAGTCAAGTGCAGCAGCAGCGGAAAACAGATAACCACGCAAACACACAGGCATAAAGACACTCTCACCAAACACCCACATGGACACACACACACACTCACTATCTCCCTCCCTCTCTCCCTCCGCTGACCTTTGAAGTTTGGAGCAACTCACTGGCGAAGGTGATCCTTTTTAACGATGACTAATTCACCCATATATCAAATGGAACCTGCACAATGAGATACTGCTGTAGGGCTGTACACACACACACACACACACACACACAAACACGTGTCTATATATAGTGCAATCAACAGCCCAGTCCAGCACATTCACATTATATATCACCCTCCCACCCCAATTCAACAATATGGACAATACAGAACTGTTTTCGATGTTAAATTGTTGAATAGAGTGAGTCTATCAAACCAAGGGCCCTGAATCTATCGAACCAAATAGAGATTTGACTATATCATTATAAAACTACTCTCGAAGTCACTGGGGTTTTCAGGGATTAACCTTTCAGGGTTCTGGAGACAATCGGAGATGCCTATGTGTACCTGTTATAAACTGTTGTGTAGAACCTGTGTAATTTTGTGTCTGCTTCAATTTTTGGATTTTGATTCACAATAACATGTAGAATCGGGAAATGTAGTGTATGACCTGCAATGTAATACACCATCCATGGACACACTGAAAACTATAATAGGTGTTTTTTTTTTTAGTTTTCTGACATTTTCTCTGTATATGATGTTCTGAAATGTAGACTTAATGAAGGAATCAAAGGTCTGGAGGTGAATGGATGACTTGGCCCATTCGTCTTCTTCAATTTAAGCCCTCAATGACCAATGTGCTAAATGTAAAACAGTAGATAATGAATCTTAAATGATGCAAGTACAAATCGTTCCAAATGAAGCTGGATTTCCTATATGCGCAAAAGGGTTAAAGGGAAAGTAATTGAAATAATTGACCTGGAAAGATTTGATCGATTATAGGTTCTGAATGTCGATTTCCATGACTTTTCAGTTAATCGCCCAGCCCTAAACTACGGTGTGAAACACTGCGGTCAATCCACCGTTAAGACTTCAACACCACAAAAGAAAAAAAGACACGCACAGACGAAAACAATATGCACGCGGATCATGGTTTGGTGGAATGCACATGCAGAGGACATCCCAATACTGTCTGCAGTCATTTATCTTTAAAAAAGACATACAATCTCAAAATCGCAAAGGTGCTGGATGTATTTACAGAGCAGGTTTACTTGAATTAAATTACAAATTCCCTCTTCCATGAGTGTGTTACTATATAGCTTTAAACATCTGTTTGATTTTTTTTCTTAAAATTTTGACTGTGGTGTATACCGTCACAGCTCATTCAGTGGCCGTTAGGAGCCACTGCTTTTCTGTTGGTTTTTGGTCTTTTATTTTGACATCTTGTTCTGTTTTCCCTGCATGTTTCCTGGTCCCACCTGTTTGTGTTTTGTTCTTGATTACTGGTGTTATTTAAGTTCTGTTTGTGTAGCCTTCACTTGTCTGTCCATCGCCTCACTAAGCCTTGTGTTTAAGTTATTCCTGTCACGTTGATGCCTCGTTCATGTTTATAGCGGCCATCGAGCCAGGTTTGTTTTTTCTGTTTTGTTTGTTTAATAAAGTGAAGCTCTAGCATGGAAACCTGTCTGTCTCAAGCCTGTTTCCTAAGAGGTAAATCACGGACGAGGGGTACCCTCAAATGGCAGCAGTAACCTCTGTCTGTGCAGCTTAAAGATTTTTACAGCCTTACAGATGGATACAGAGATTTCTTTTATTTTACAAATCCATTTTTCTAAGCAGTTTCTCTGAAAAGCAATATATACATTTTGAAGTTCAAAACATTTGTTAATACATTTGTGAAATCAATTCACATAAAATAACATGGTAATCATGAAACCGCGATTATTTCTCAGGCTATAATCGCACCACAAAAATTTCTAATCATTACAACACTGTTTGTCACTCTAGATTTCTAACCTTTTACAGGTTTAATCTACTCCCAGAATGTTTGGATCCAACACTATGAAAAGGCTTGTTTGGCCTTTTAAATATAAATAAAACACACAATCACTAATTTAATCAACAACACTGCCACTAAACGATAAGACAAAGTTTTATTAAATAATTGATTTTGCAACAGCAATGAAATATTTCACGAGCTCAACACCCATCCTTGTGAAGTGGGACAGGCTTGAGCATGAAGAGTACTATGAAGAGAACTCCGACACCAAAACAAGCACTGCAGCGTTTGCTCGGATCCCACACCACCCGACTCCACTAATTAGGCTCCAGTCTTTGTTCAAGGAATCAGGCTGGTGGTTTGCAGGGAACAAACACCTGCAGATACCGTTCCCTTCATGGAGCACGGAGGAGAGCAGAAAGGAGGAGATCAAAAGCAAACCCTCAGAAACTGTAAAAGCGCAAGCAGAGCTCAGAAACAGCTCTATGACAGAGGTCCCTAAAAGAAAGCAAAAGAAGACCCATCACTGTCGAACAGAAATGAGGTATTAAGTAACTTAAGCTTCTCTCAAAAGGTCTTTTAAAGCACTCAAAAGCAACTGAAACTTGAGTGCACTTCAGTGGAAATGTTTGATTGCGGTGCTTCACATACACACACACACACACATTGGGGGGGTTGGCAATGTGACTCAAATTTATTCTCAATACAAGATATTTCATTCTTCTGAGGCCCGAATATGGAACAAACAATGCACCAGGGTAATGCCACAAACAAAACGTCACAAACTATGCATACAATAATTGATATAAACTATCCTGTCCTATATACACACTGAAAACAATGAGACTAAACCAGAGACATTGTAGAAAGTAACTGCGCAGCATTTTAAGTAAAGCTAAAATACATATTTATATGTAAACACACATTTTTTTCTTCTACACAAACACACACAACACACACACACACATACACACACACACAGCCCTTGTCTATTGTGAAAATAGTCCTCTCTGAGTGGCTAAAACTCGACATGTTGCTTTGTTCCTGTTTTCAGCTTTATAAATAAGACTGGGTGAGATGTGTGTGTCAGGAGAGCACGCTGATCCATGCCATAGTGCCACCAGAGCTGCGCACACACACACACACACCAAATACACAATGTCTCAGTAGAGCCCCGGATCGCCATATTCTAATCCCAAACAAATCAGGCAACAGTTAAAGAAAACAAGAAACGCTCAGACGGCTAAATCTAGTCCCAGTGGGTATCAGCATCATCCAGCTATTTCCAACCAGCGCAGTAAAGCAGTACAGCAGCTTTTGCCTGGGTTAACCCCGCCGCAGACACCTGCACTCAGCTTCAGGGGTCATAATGGAGACATCCTCAAGTCCTTCACTTACTCTTTACTACGACAAATGGGATAAAAGACTTCAGATCAGAAGTGGGCACTCCAGACACTACGAAATATTCCACAAGCACCTCAAATTAAAAGCAAATTACATGGTAATATTTTTTAACCAACCAAAATAATATAAACAGTTACAATGTCTAATTACTGTCAATGTAATTATACTTGCAGCTCATGATTCGATTTGACAGAGTAAGCCAACAGTCAGAATAGTAAACAGTCACAATACTAAAAAGAATAAAATAATGACTATTCATGAGGTTGCACAAGCACAGTACTTTCACACTCCGTTGCTAACTTGGTCCCAATCACATCCATAGGTATGCATAAATCATAACTCTCCAAGTTATTTAAATGCTCAATATCAAATTTATCTGGATTCATGACTGTTCGTATCTTACAGGAAACAGCTAAAATGATTAGCTAGCCTGTTATCTCATTGAGCCTCTCTCAGCTCTGTGGGAACAAAACATGTGACTGGGAACATGCCCTGCAAAACATTGTGCAGCAGTCAAAACTAGAACCAAACGAATGTGTACTCAACAAGTTTGTTTCATTAATTCAGAGGTATTCAAATTGTGGGGTGCACCCCCCTAGAGGAGAGATAAGGGACTCCAGGAGGGGTGCGGGTGGTGGAAATTTGTAATCAAAAAAACAAAAACCCAATTGAATCTAGAATTTCTTTATTTTTCACCATCTAATTCAGCAAAATTCATTTTTTTGGTATAAAGGTCAACATTTGTTTCATGAGAATTCCATCATTGCCAACACAAATGGATGCTGGTGAATTTCATTGGAACTCAATCAACAAATTTGCACCTTTTTTGTTGTCATTTGTGCCACCAATGTAACGAAGGAGCGCACTGCATCGGTTTTCTGAACTCTAGAGTGCAGCGAGAGTTTTTCTGTTGAAAGTGCACAAATAAATGTTTTCCCATTAGACTGCGGTTTTGGAAATCCTTGCTGACACTTTCAACAAGTTGAACATGTTAAGTATGTCGAGGAAAAGCACAGAGGAAACCACTCTGGATTCAAACAGCAAAACCACAACGTTCAGGGGTTCTGGTTCAAACTTCTTTCGTTCACGGGGAGAATGGCCATGTTCAGCCTCTACCTGGATCTGTCATGATTCGTGTTATTGCAAAATCCAGAGCAGGTCCAGATGACCCTGGGGCCCTATGCAAACCTGGAGCTGGGGGAGGGGGGTGTATTTCTTTCCTGCATGGTAGCTCTCCTAGATGGTAGTTTCTCTGATGGGATAGTTATGGGGTAGTTGTGTAAGAAGCATATAGGTCTGACCAGTTCTGAATAGCTTTAGCATAAATCTTCAAAAAGTTCTAGAACTGTGGTGTGGATTAAAGAAGCAGGTTCGAAATACTAAAGGAACATTCCCATGGGTTTACAGGAACCGTGCTGTACCTAAACTGTACAGTGATGGTACGAAACTTCCTGTAGGCTGTAATTTTCCAGTGTATCTCAGTCCGGTAACCGAGTCCATGTTTCTGACATGCCGCGCAATTCTCTCTTCACAGTTTATGGCCGGCCTTCATCCAAAAACCTCGTCCAGTTCAGAACTGCTTTTGTTATCGTGGTCTTTTATTATTTATTTATTATACTCTCGTTTGGGTTTAGCTGTGCAAGGAGTACCAGCTTTAGTGAATTTTTCTTCCCCTCTACTGACCCTGGCTTGCTCACTAGGAGCTCAGGCTTGAATTCTGTAAAGATGCTTAGTGAAAACACTGGCTGTAAAAAGATCTATATAAAATCAAACTGATTTAAATACCTAACATAGCATAACTTTTTATCAATATCTTGGTACACCTGCACAGTGTTGGATAAACTCCCACAGAAATTTATCTTCAGCCCAAATCGACAGCAGTGTTTGGACTCTTTTATACTCAGACATGATGACAGCAGCTAAGTGCCCTTAATGTTTAGCACAAGTTTAAAAAAAAAAAAATGCAAGAAATGCTTTGTTTAAATAGTGAGCGATAAATTAGCACATCAGAACAACATGCACTGCTCTGGGTCCAGAGACAGCGATCTGCTCTGCTGCTGGTGCTGCTGTATTTCTCCTTCTAAACATCCTACGCTTCTCCTGCTGAGTAAATAAATACAACCAGTTTAATCTGGTTACATATCACTTTGGCCACTTTCCACTCTGTTTATATTGCTGAGCTATTCTTTTTTTGCACAATTCACTTTAACATTCCATTTGCACAATGTACATACAAAGGCATAGATTTTAATTTTAGAATTTTAGTTTTTAATTTTAATGTAGATTTTACTTATTGTTTTAATGTTTGCACAGTCAGTAACAGGAGCGGTTCAGGATACATTTCACTGTGTGTTGTACTTGTATGACTGCATGTGATAAATAAAGTATCTTGTATCAAAAGCAAACAGTTTAATGCGCCACTTCTCTCATACCCAAGTTATTCAACAGCTCTTTTTTGTGCTGAGGAAGGTTATAGGCCGAAATGCCCAAATAAGGGTATGAGCATCCACACAGACGGAGAACGAAGTTTACAGGGAGGAGAAAGACGAATAAACACAAACCCACATCTGCTCTCATGCCGATCAGAACCTGAACACCTCTAAATAAATCCCTATCACAGCAGCGCTCACAGATTAAGAGGTGCAGGATCAGAGGGAGCGATGAGGACTAGCGCAGACCTGCAGTGATTTCACAGCCTCTTATTTTAGTCCTGGTGCTCGCCGCTCCAAGGATGGTGTGAGATACACAGGCTACGTAAAATGTCGAGGAAGGCCTGGCAGCAGCGCTAACGAAAAGAGGAGACAGAACTCTCCTGCTGAACAGTGCTACTGGCAGGAGCTGTCATTCAGACATTCTTAGATGTGCTGAGGACACACAAGAGAGAGGGAGAGTGAGAGAGGGAGGGAGAGAGAGAGAGAAAGAGAGAGAGAGATAGAGAGAGAGATATAGAGAGAAAGAGAGGCAGGGAGATTGAGGGCCTAGACTGAGGAAAGAAAATGAAATAACAGTGAGAGAAGAGAGGGAAAAGAAAGAGTGAGACAGGAAAAAAAGTGGAGATGGAATGAATTGGACAAGAAAATAATGAGATAATAAATGAGAGAAGAGAGAATGAGATAATACTAAGATAATAAAAACAATGAATGAAAGACAGAGGGGGAGAGAAAGAGAGATGAAAGAGGTTTAATTTTTACAGGTACAAGTACTGAACTGAACAGCTTTGCCTTTTGTTTTTAAGAACTTCTGACAACATTTCTCCTAATTTCCAAATAAACATATCATTATTTAAAGCATAATTTTAAAGGAAATGACAACACATCAAAATAAAGAGAAACTATGCAGTGTTTACAGAACCTTTGACTTACTTCTAGTAGTGTTTTACCATCCAAGTGGTCACATTGCTAGGAGAGTGTTGATTACAGCAGTATTTTTTATTCTTTTCCTCATTAAATAAGATTTGAATGCAGCAGTTGGCCAGAAATGCTTCAACGGTGAGTAAACAAAAATAGTGCATTGCAAAAGTATCCACCCCCCCACACACACACACAGCAACCACAGATGCAAATAATTTTTTACAACAAGAAATAAGACAAAAATACCTGAGTGTGCATAACTACAGCCATTTGCAGCGATTACAGCAACATCTCCACAAGCTTGGCACGTCTAGACACTGGTATGTTTACCCATTCTTCATGGCAAAACTGCTCCAGTGCCTTCAAGTTGGATGGACGCCACTTGTGTATAGCAATATTTAAATCATTCCAGAGATTCTCAATTGGATTGAGGTTTGGATGTTGACTGGGCCATTCCAGGACATTTGCCTGTTTCTCTTTAAGCCCCTGGAGTGTTGCTTTAGCAGTGTGTTTAGGGTCGTTTTCCCTCTGGAAGCTGAACCACTGTCTCTCAAATCTCTGAAAGACTCAAATAGATTCCTCTATATTTTTTCCTCCTGAATTTCTCTATATTTTGAGCCAACGGTCTTTCCTTCAGTTCTGACCAGTTTCCCAGTCCCTGTTGATGAAAAGCATCCCCATCGCATGATGCTGCCCCTACGATTCACTGTGTTCTCAGCATGATGAGAGGTGTTAGGTTTGTGCCAGATACAGTGATGGCCAAAAAGTTCTATTTTAGTCCCTTTCTTGGCAGGTTTGCCATGGTGCAATAATCTTCCCATTTTCTAATAATGGATTTAATGGGGCTCCTTGGGATGTTCAGGGTTTTATGATGAGATTTTTTTAACCCAATCCTGATCTGTACTTCTCACAACATTGTCTCTTACAGGTGTGGAGAGTTACTTTCCTTTAATGCTTTCACTTGCTTGATGGTAGGCCTTATTTAGTGGTTTTGCACTGATTTTGACTCTGGGGGCTATCAGAACAAGTGTATATATACTGAGATCATCTGATACTTAGACTGTTCTTAGGTGGATCTTATTTAACTAATTGCGTGGCTTTTGAAGGTAGTGTTTGGGGCTTCAAAGAAAAGTCGGTGAAAACATATGCACACACCACTTTTCAGTTTTACATTTTTTATAATTATTTAAAGCAATTTTTTGCCCCCTTAAACTTCATTTTAAGTCCGTCACTTAGAATCAAATGGAAAATCCATTTAAATTCCAGGTTAAAGTGCTTCAGGAAATGGAAGTAAAATATATCAATTACTTTCAACGAAACTTATATATGAGTTAATTAAAACACATCTCTTTGCTGTGTATTTGTGTGTGTGTGTGTGTGTGTGTAAGTGAAAAAGAATATGAGAGCGAGAGAAGACGGCTTTCTTAGTGAGAAAGAAACACTGTCGTAAGAGAAGATGGATGACTGACGTGAACTAGAAAACATTGCTGCATCATATTTGCTGAGTGTAGCGGGAAAAGGGAGGGGGTGACTGGCTACAAAACCCAACGGAGGAAAAAAAAAAAGTAAAGTCATCTCAATGCTGTAAATAGATCAACAAACTCCGGCCTCAGCAAAGCAGGTGACAACAAATCAGTAAAAAGAGCTGCCCTCTGCTCATCCACAATATGCCTCATTTCAACTGACAGCGTTTTATTACAGATCAGGGTACATTACATTGAGCGTTCCAAAACTAAAGCTGTTTTGTGAAACACGAGCTCAACGGCGAGAGAGAGAAGACGGAGGGAGAGAGAGAGTGAGAGAGAGAGAGAGAGAGAGTCAGACAGACAGACAGACAGACAGACAGACAGACAGAGAGAGCAATAACTCCACTCAGCAAAAATAAATATGACATATGGGCATCCCCACAGCATTACAGAAAATGTCTAGGGTAAACAGTATTCGTCCCCATCAAAATCTGCCAACTCAGTTCTTTTGCAAATCAACTGGCATTCACAGTTGGTACAATGCAATAACAGACTTATTTTTACATTTTAAATGATAATTGCAGACGCAGTTTATATAATTTTGATTAAAAAGCATTGCCAATGGAATAGAGGTTCTAGAGCTGGCACATATGAGTCTAAAGTCACCATGCCCATTACTAAGTGTAGACTAGAGGGGGTATAAGGTTAGGAAGGGCAGCCTTGGGCTGTGGTGTGGTGAAAGTGCTCAGTGAAGTGGAGCTCCATCTAATACCTTTGGGATCAACCAACATCAGTATCTGAACTCAGAAATGCTGCCGAATGCAATAAAGTCCTCACAGAAATGTTTCAACATCTAGTGTAAAGCCTTCTCAGAAGATTAGAGGCTGTTTCTGCAGTAAAGGGGGACAGACATCCATTAATTGCCCTTGATTCGATTGCTACCATGGACACTCGCAAGTCCAGGGTAGCAATCGAACCCCATCGGGAAGGCAATAATGTTACCAACTAACTAACCAGTAGAGCAGATACTCGGACTGGGATCTAGAGAACAGGCATTTAGATCAGATTGGGATCTAGACGATCTGGATGCCAAGTCAACAGCTTGAAAAAGTTCCCCAGATCTCTGACAAGTCATTGGGCATGAAGAGCAAACTGAGATACACTGTGCATTTTAACACTTTTCCATCACATACAATATTCAATTTTTCAGCAATCTGTGCTACAGACAGTAGGACTGGAAAAGAGGAGCTGGCCTCACATGCATCAATGAGTCCTGTGAGCCCATGACCTTGACACCAATTCACCAGTCATCTTTCCATGGACCACTTTTGGCAGGTACTAACTAGAGGTCGACCGATATTGAATTTCACCGATGCCGATAGCTAGGTTGGTCCGTACTGGCCGATAAGCGATAGTTTAAAAAATGTTTTTACAAAACTAAATAAAATAAAAACTAGGGCTGGGATAGTTAACGCGTTATCGCGTTAACGCATTATTTACTTAACTCCGACAATTATTTTAACGGGTGTTAACGCCGGTTTTAAAATCCTTTTATTTTGAAAGTTGGTGCTTTCACCGCAGTAACGCGCGCAGCGCCGGACTGGGACTTTCTTTACCAGGTTGGGTTTT
>JBBPDH010000002.1:18535445-18547781 GCA_037974565.1 Clupeocharax schoutedeni
TGATGACGTCATCACTGTTTCGGTCAAGTAAAAAAAAATATTTCGGCCGATACCGAAAATGCATTTTTGCGATTTTCGGCCTAAAATTTTCGGTGGCCGAATATTCGGTGCATCCCTAGTAAATACACGAAACTACAGATTGGGCGTCAGGCTGGCATTAAACGGCGTGAGTCTAACGCCAGTCGAATGCCTTGCTGACGTCGATGAAGTGTCGCTACCAAATGCTGCAACAACGCCTATGGCGTTCGAAGCACAATCGTTTCGAACGTCTGCGTGGACAAGGCATAAGAATGAAAGACTAATAGTTAATCAGGTTTGCTTGATAGACGTGATACACGTCACATGAGGTCTAATGTATGTTCTATACCTGTCACTATTGTTTTTAGTTTACAAACTGGGTAAAATGACCTATACACCTTTTTACATTTACTAAATGGTCAATTTGTTTGCCAGTGTCTCAAAGAGGTTTGGGCTGACCTGAGGAACAACTGATACACAGCATAGCCTCTCGCAGAAAGCCTAAAAAATGATGTACACTGCAGTGACATTCCAGAATAATTTGGTACATTTTGCAACCATTGCTCAAGTGTTGCTCTAGATGATTACTCAAATGAATGTCCTGGCCCTGTGTAGGCCACATCATTAGCAGCATACTTAGCAGCAACTACAGAGGAGTAGAGGAGCTTCCGCCAATAGAATGATGGTCTGTCTGTGTGTGGCTACAAACGGGTCAATTTTCCTTCCTTCTTATTAGCTGGAAAGATGATGTTTGTGGTGTTTAAACCGAAAAAGTCAGAGTTGATGGAGACGGAAAAAACACAGAGATATTAAAACAGCTAGCCAGAAAAATTAATGAATAAACAAACAAATAAATAAAAAGTCTTGATTGATTTTTTAAAGTTTTTTTTATATTCAAGCAAACAGAAGACTGCTATGCTAACAACACAGAGCAGGTCATTTATAATATATTTCATGAATGTACTTTCTTTCAAAACATCCTTTAGTGGCAATTTATGGAGTAAACTGAAAATAATTTATATAACAACATACTTTCCCTGTGGTCCTTGTAGTGGACTGCTCTATTTTTGTTGTAGCATGAGATGCAAAAGCTTAGGGTAGATCAAGGTTGAGGAGGATATATTGGTGTGTCTTATGAATAATGTTTAAAGAAGACATCTGAAATTGGACAGAGTCTTTGACATACGCAGCTGCTTAATACGCCCAGAACAATGACTTACTGTTGCACTGTCAGTTACTATCAGCATGACAGTGTGGTTCTGAATCACAGAGATCTAACACTCTAGCTCCCACCTGTGCTGCTGTATAAAATCTGCCACCTTTTCAATGGAATGGCAGGATAGGGTCTCTCTCTGTCTCTCACGCTCTCACTTTCTCAAGTGCCATGTGACGTAACAGCTTGTCTGCATAACCATGCGGTGGAGTTCAATACCTAAAAATGGGGGCAATGAATAAAACATAGTTTAAAAAAAAGAAAAGAACAAGAATTCCTTTCTGTTTCTCGGCGCGTGGGGAACAAGTAATGCGCGGCTGCCAAAAAAAAACTAAACTGCTACTTATTCTTACTTTCAGCTACAAGTCAAGCTAACTCTAAGCTTTGCGTTTCATTCAGTGAAATAGTAATTTTGCCAACGCCTGACTTCAGCCAGCAGAGAGAGGTAATGGACATGGTGTAACACACACAACTGCAAGCAAAATTGTGTTAATGCAAAGTGATATGAAAGCTCAGAGGGGTTCTCCTGTTTCACGGGAGGACCAGGGGCCGGCCTTGCAAGAGCAGGAGGATTTAGAAACACATAAGACCATTATTGATTAAACTCGCTGCTCAGAAGCCCGGAGGCTGGTGGCTAAATCTCCCTATCAGTGCTGGAGTGTCAGAGGGGCTGTGGCTGCCTGGGGGAGACAGGCCTTTGAAATTGGGGCCAGAGTGAGCAGTACTAATCTCCACACAGCACACCAAACCCCTCTAGCTCTGGAACACATCAGGCAAACACACACTTTCACTCCCTCTTTCCATACCTACTGTCTATCTGTCACTCTCAAACAAACACACATTCTCTCTGGAAGTTTCAGTAGCAACTTTCCGTCAGCGTCAGCGTACACACAAAAGATAGAGCAGGAAAGACAGAGCAGAAGTGGATGATGAAGGTAATCACACAGTTAACCAGAAGAGGTAAACATCTCACGTACCTACCACTATTATTACCGATCTCTTACATGTGGTATAAAATGAATGGGGACAATGAGTCCTCCACCTCTGAAATTTCTTCCCGGCACTGGGAGGCAGCGTCCTACAAATCACTGCGCCGAGCATGTGTGGGTAAGTCAGAACAGGCAGAGCGCTTGGTGTAATTGTACAGGGGCTGGAAATGTCGCTGATTACAGCTCTCCTGTGGTAGATCATAAAACGCACACATCAAAAGCAAAGGCAGTCTCACATCAAAGCACAAAAGTGATACATATTCAGTCAGACAAATCAAACAGACCAGCGGGTGACCTCTGTGACCTTCAGATGTTCTGATCCCACAGCAAGGTGGTCATCAAAGATATATGCCGCAGCACCAGCTCCAAAAGAGCCCGAAACACTACGAATGAGTCTCTAATTAACTACTCTCATAGTATTATTAAGCACTATTACTCAATTTTGAGTGTCGAATTCAAACGTTTTTTCTCTATTTTCATTATTTGTGAGTAACTTATATGTGTCTTTTACTTTGTCCTGAAAAACTTTCAACTTCAATTGTGTTTTTAACATGCCCTCATGAACCTGAGCTCACCAGGGAAGTCCTGAATCTCAATAAATGACTCGGCTAGTGGGTATAAATGTCTGTTAACTCAGCCAGTTTGTACTGGAGTCAATATAGTTAATAAATAACATGCCATAGGATGTAATAAAGGGTTTCGTTATTAGGTAAGTATAAGTGAAATTTAATTGTTGATCTCATCCAGAACTATTTACAAATGACAAAGTTTGCTTACCTAGTTTTAATCCCCAGGACAGAAGGAGGATGTGTACTCCCTGATGTCCTGCTACACTCCTCCAAATCATGAAGTTGGTAAAGACATGCTGAAAAGTGTACTGATGTGCAAAATTAGATGCCGCTAATGTGATGACAAGAGTGATATATACTTGCACAATGAAGTGTAATGTAAAACAGCACACACACACACACACACACACAAATTCCAACCTGGCAATTCTCATTATGGCTTTAGATGTATGTAGCCCAGCATACACAGAGCATTTTGTTCACATATCTTGAACATTAAACATATGAACACTCTGTATCTCTGTATCTTTTTTGCTCTCTTTTTCTCATGTACACACACATGCAAGCTGAAAACCCACTCGCACGCGCTCTACCACACATCCTTGGCAGCTCTGTTCTATTCACTCTGACAAACAGACGCTCTGCAAGATTTATTTTGTTTGTGTCTAGTGTTTTGCCTCCCTCTCTCCCTCTCTCTCTCTCTGTCTCACTCACACACACATTCATGCATTGTGCGAGTCAGACAGCAGGGCAGGCTCGATGCGTTGAGGAGAAGCATCCAGGCATGCACCTGTCTCTGCCCCAGATAGCAGCAACAATACTCCATGCGCACAGGGCAGCTCGCTCGAGCAGGAGTCATAAATTCAGCCAAAGCACAAAGGGGAAGGCTGCTTCCGTCGCTGCACCGATTTGCAAGCTCCACGGCCATGATTGTACTCACACCAGTCAGGCAGCTTCCTCTGGCAGGTGAAAATGGAGTTCTTTTTGGCAGTATTCTTTTGGCTCACATACACTCACAACAAGTCCCACAATGTGGTTTAAGCAATGTTCTTTCATCTGCACTCCATCACTTATGCAAATACGACCTCAGCTACATTTGCTTTGAATGTCTAACAACATAAAGCACCTCTCAAAGGGGGATTGGGTTTTTAGGGCATGCTCTCTCAAAAGATTCTTATACCTCTTAAATGACGTGAACCATCTTAAACGATGCTCATGCGGCGTCAACAAAGCAGATAGATCCGCAGGTGCACGGACACACGTGCATAGACATACATTTCTTATTAAAGCATAAGCTCTTTATGAGATTCTAATGGAGCTTAATACGCTCGAGCTTCCACACCCGTAAGCTCATTTAGCGGCAATTCATAGCGCCATAAGAGGATGACTCCTCGAAACTGTAAATACGTCAGCATAGTAAATCAATGCATTTGACTGCCACTGTACATTCAGGGCACGCCTCGGCATCCACAAGGCTGCCACTACCTTGTGAACTTGTGGCCCAAACTCCATTATGCACATTATGCAGTGCATATATTATTCATGAGATGTAATGGGCCGAAACAGATTTGGTTCCCTTTCCCCTCTGTCAATTTGAGTCTGTTTCCTCCAAAATTAATTAGCATGGACTGTGCATTGGTTTGCAGAAAGCTGTAGTGGGCAAAGGTCGGCACGTGGGCACACACACCCCCTCACTCATGTATACAGACTCACGCACATGCTCGATCTTTCTCTAGCTTCCTCTGGAAGTCACCTCCCTCAGGTCATTCGCGGTGGTTGACAGTGCCATTAAAGTGGGGCCTGCGCTAATTAAGTGTATGGATTAAACACTCTCTCTGCCTTTTCCCTTCACTCTACTGCCAGCACATGCCTGTTTTCCCGGTCCATCTCCATGGAAACTGAAAGACGCGAAAAGCCGTGGAGAGAGGTGAACACACTGCGTACTTGATTTGCCACACAAAATATCTGTTGAAGTCTGCAGAATTGTGTGTTTGACATAAAGTCAGCTGTCTCCAGTCCTCATTGGTCTCTCCCAGCCTCACAAAGAGAATGAACATTAGAGTTCATTGCCATCAGCCGGCTTGAGGGGGCTGCACTACCCCTTAGGCTTGAGTGGGCCTTGTGAACAATTAGAACCTATAAATATATTAAAGTAAAAGTAAAAGTAAAATAAAAATGATTCAAATTCAAAACAACAGTCCTGTTTACACAGTTTTTCTCACATGTAGTTAATGCTTCTTAGGGTTTGCAACAGAGCTACCAGGCTAACGGATCTAAAAAGTAGATGCCCTTGTGTAAACTACATGCCTAAACCATCACACACACCTCAATAGCAGCAGCTATGTCTAAGCCTGTATTTAGTCTGAACTTTCTGTATGGCTCAATAGATAACAAAATGTAATACAGTGTCAGAATCCCACACCATTGGTGATAACAATTTAGTTAATAATGCAAATCTAAAGCAAATTTGTGATGATTTAGACAGTGTAAACTATTCTAAAATGTATGCTTTCATTTCTAGTTAAACCCTTTAGCCACATAGCTCCAGCAAAACATATAGATTTAAAAACCAGACCCTGAATATTTTTAGCCCAGCTGCACACAAATCGTTGCTACATTACTGTGCAGCTGTAGACCTGTTGTTAGCATTTAAATGATAAGTCACACCGATGGCTCCCTTGTTTCCAGTTTCTGTAATAGTGAACTCATTTATGACAGTGAAATCTCCGGGCCTGAATTATTTACAAGCAAAGCCCATCATCTTTGCCCACATTATCAGTAATTGTGCAGAATATGCAAGTTGGTGCTCACAGGAAACCTTAAATAAATAAACATGCAGCAAACTGGCAAACCGACAGTGGAAAGTAGAAAGGTATAGTTCCCCTTAATAATTATGAGAGTGAGACGGCTGCTGAACATTTCTATACAATTCTTGATTTTGTAGACATGTGAATTTGCATTAGGCCATAAGCTACAAAATGAAGACCAAGCAGATGCAATCTTAATCAAGTTACATATAGGAAGCGTTGGAGCGAGAATGTCAATAAACATCAAGGTCATTTCTTCATTTTCAATAGCTTACAGCAATGCGTATACTTAACCCAGGCATTTAATGTAAACCTGTTGTCACCAGGCAGTGTGTCAGTGAATTACTTGGGAGTCAGATTGGACAGTAATTGTTGTGAGCTCACCTCACATGCGTACGTTTGTCAATGGCTACTTAACTATGCTCTGTCAAGGGTGAGCAATATTCTTGATGGAGTGGCTGAAATGAGCTCTCTCCAAAGCCTTTGAAATGAACTGCAATTAGAAAATGTGTCAGAGGATGATGATACTTGTTTTCTCATTCAGTTATGAAAGCCATCATTCAATGCAAACTTGTTTGCTTCAGGGAAGCTGCCATAATTATACGGTATTAGTGAAGAAGAAAAAAACCTGAGATTTGTAATAGGTAGAGGATGGAAAGTAAGTCAGCGTATCATTTTCTATTTATTTTCAATGTTAATTCTAATTTCAGTTTCCAGTTAGTATTGCATATTCCTTTATCATATTTCTCTTTCATTTTCATATTATCTCAGGCCAGAGAAGTCCATATTTGTTCATATCCTTTTTTACTCTCTTTACTTTTTGCTCTCTATATTGTGTGGACATTTTGTGAGGAACGGACCAAGAAATTACTTTCTCTTGCAGGTGAGAATATTAACAGAGGTTATATCACTCATTATTTTTCGTAAAGGTGACTGTCACCATTGAAACGAGGGGAATGCTAACATGGAGCATGATGTTTGGTGCCTCCTCAATCTATTTCAACGGAGAGAGAGAGAGAAACTGTTTGACTGATGAGTGACTACTGTGATGAGCCAGTGAGCTGGAAGCAGCCTTAATCCCTTCTTCATTCTGACCTCCTCTCCTTGGATAAGCCCTTTATTAAAGCCATATCTTTTTATTCTGTGGCAGAGGAAATGTGTAGAAAAGTAGCAAATGCCCAAACCACACACTAAAAGGTATTTTTTAATGTTTTATTCAATATTTCAAGTAGTCGGTCTGCAAGAAGTTATTAAATGATAAATAATATGCAACAATCATCAATTTGTATGCATTTTTGTGCAGTGATCCACCTTGAGGTTTAGTCGCCATTTTTGCAATATGATACATTTTAATAGTATTGTCATAAGTTCTTTGTTAATACTATATGGCTCTGGAATCATTCATTTTTATTTATCTTCCTGGTGTCCTCTGAAACCTGTGAAGCTGTACAGCACTAGGATACGTGCATTCTAAACACTCATCTGCAACCAGATGGGTTTAATTATTGAAAAATTCATGATACACTTTCGAATGCTTGTGGAATTTGGAATTGGGAACAGTATTTAACTGCTATAACCCTAAAGACAATTTCTCCAATATTAATGTCATAAATTGTATCTAAACATTTTAGCCTCTCCCAGAGAATAGGGGCCTATTTGCTGCAGAGCAATTATTCATGTTGATGATTATGCACAGAGTGCTCTTTGGGACATTAACTTAAAATAGATTAAATTAGAGCCCACCATGACTGTATTGTAATAGGGAGGAGATCAATAAGGGACCAGCTTAATTGCCAGAGAAGGTAAGAGCAAATCTCTAAGAGACTATATTTCTAATCTGGAGTGGATCTGCTAGTTGTAGGGATGAAGCTTTCCATTTAAACAGAAAGATCTGCTCATGTGTGTTAAAAGCATAGTGCAGTTTATTTTGTGCTTTTCTGGAAAGTGCATTATAGTACTAGTTATTTATTTATTTACAATCCCTATTATAATATGTAGACATTGCTCTTCTTTTATGCAACTTCTTTTACTGAATGGCATTAACAAAAAGCAGTTTGTTTTATTAAATGAGTCATGTTTTATTAAATGAGGCAAATATGGGCCAATGAAATGCATGCACCAGGCCTTTAACATGCAGGTGAAAGAGTGAAAATAAATTTTACGAAGCGTAATTATGGGTGGGTGTCACGGTCGGGGGGTAGAATAAACCTGAACTGCCTTGTGGCACGAAGTAAGGAGGTACGGGAGGAAGGTACATTTCCATGGCTTTATTTACAGAAAACAGAATACATGAAACAAAAGAAAATAAGGACAATAACCAGATACTGAACTGAAGCACAGCAGACCTTAAATACACAGACAGGACTAGGGAAAACAAGATACACCTGGGGAAGGCTAACAGGGAACAGGTGAGGGGGAACACACGTGACTCAAGACTACAAAAGGACTACAAAACATAGGACACGTGACACAGACAGGAAACCAAGACATCAGTCAAAATAAAAGTACAAGAACACAAGAAAAACACAATGAAACAAAAACAAACACATAACACGGCCTACAGCCGTGACAGTGGGCACTTTGGTGTTAGCATACTGAAAGCAAATGAATCACCCTCTGACCTCTCTGCTCTCTGTCTCTTTTTGTTGTGTTGTGTTTTCTTTCCCCTCCAGATGCTGCTAGACTGTCTGTCTGTCAGGTGCACACTCCTCCACAGGCAAGGTGAGCCAAGGCCTCTGCACAGTATAAAGGTCCATACACACACACACACACACACACACCTGCGTGAAAGGCCTGCTAATGGAGCCCTCTGATCTCCGTGGAAGTCCACTCCACAGACCAGGGCGGCTGTCAAGTCAAGACGCCGTAAAGAATATAATTATGTAGAGTGGAAAAGGTCTTAGATCAGCGTTCTCACCCTGAGATGTTTGATATGAATGTGACAGTTCACTACAGGGCAGCGAGGTAGAACAGTATAAACAGCAGTAAAATATGGGGCACTGTGTTGGTTTGGTCTGCTTAGCTTGGACTCTCTCTGTAGGTTAAAGCTCTCTAAAGGCTTGTGTGTGTACACATACGGTACTTTGCAAAAGTCTTAGGCACTTGAGAAAATTATGCTTAAAAGCTTTACTTCCAAGCAGTGGTATTAAGTTAGTGTTAAAACACTTACATTACAACAAATACATCCAACATTAATGCAGTAAATGGTGGTTATGTGTGGCAAAGTGTTCGCTGAACCATTTCCAGACCTCTTTCCTCATGGAAGACCAGTTTTACTTGCAGCTCCATCAAATCCCTGGTTTGGCTCTTTTTACTGCAGGAGATTAAATTAGGTGTTGATTATGGAATGTTATTAATTTACCCAATGACTGGAGGCACTGAGCAGAAACCTGGAACCAAACTTGTGTTCTTCAAACCAGCTCACTTACTTGTTTTACTGCTTTCTTGTTTGTTTGCATTTATTCTAATATTCAGCTGTTTTTGCTGGCAGAAAGAAACCCACCGCTGATATAAGTGCCTAAGACGTTTGCACAGTAGTGTATATTGTCCTCTCTCTCAAATGTTGCACTGTAGTTAAATAGTAACACAGTTACAGAATCGTTTGTAGAATAAGCACATATAACAAGACAATAAAAAGCAAAAAAGAACAATAAGCTGTACTTCTCTGAAACACTTTAAGTAAGCTTCTTACCAGTTCCACTTTTTAGATTGTACATGGGTTTAATCCCCAAAACTCCCAGGACATCCAGCAGCTCAAATCTCTATTCCTCTCTCCTACACAATTTTTCTGGTTGATTTGAATAAAACTCATTAATTTAAAGTTTTCTTGCAGGATCCACTGACACACATAGTGTACTAAAATAGCGTTTAGGTCTGTTTTCATTTTAACTATTCAATAATGCAGTAATTAAAAGGGTTAAAAAAGGAAAACAACACCAGAGGTAAGGGTTGAAGGAAGAGACGGATTTGCCCTCACATACGTTTAAATTCAACAATCGCATTACACATGCTGGAAAAATTCAAATTCAGATGCGATGAAGATGGTCTGACCTCTTAGTGTAATTTGCTCCAGCAGGCCAACGCGCTCCTTTACCTTCCTCTAAAAGGAGAAGGATTTGAACCTCTAAACAACAGCAAGTACACACTGAGATCATTCATGAGGCTCACCGACAAAGAAAGAGTGAGCAAATGGGAGAACGCATCTGTCAGAAAAAAAGAGGGATGCATTTGCATTGGCTTAGCCCTGGGGTAGGGGCACTGAGAGATGTAGAGAAAGAGATGGGGTGGACAGAGTGAAAGAGAGAGAGAGAGAGAGAGAGAGAGAGAGAGAGAGAGAGAGAGAGAGGCAGAGAGAAAGAGAAGAGAAAGAGAAAGAAAGGGAAAGGGGGGGCAGAGAGAGAGAAGGAGAGAGAGAGAGAAGGAGAGAGAGTGAGACAGAGGGAGACAGAAAGTGAGACAGAGGGGGGGGGGGGGTGAATACAGCGCCCTACATCTCTACAACAACTTCCTTTTGCTGGGTCAGACACTGACTGAACCTATAAATAAACAACAGCCGGCCAAACAAGCACAACTGCTTCTGCCAAGTAGTTCTTTCAGGCAGCCATAATAGAACCTCAGCATCCAAATGTTAGCAGGGACAGGGAAGGAAAGCAGCGAGGGAGAGTGAGAGTGCTGACCCATATCCCCCCTGAGACTGAGCTAAATCTCAACACTCTGAGAGGTGCTGCAGGAGGCTATGGAGGCACACTCATACTCTGAAGCACAGGACAGCAGGTCAGACCGCATGCCAATGAAAGGATAGTGTGTGTCACTGAGGGGTAATGACCAGACAAGAAAAGATGATATTCTATTTTGTCAAAAGTATTGGGACACCTGTTTTACAGGGTTTGGGTTAGACCCAGTGAAGGCCAGTTCTCATGCTTCAGCATACCCAGACTTTTTGGAAAACGCCATGCTTTCAACTTTGGGGACAGTTTGGGGAAGAACCTTTCTATTCCAGCCCCAGTGCACAAAGCGAGGTCCATAAAGACATGACTGAATGAGTTTGGTGTGGAAGAACTTGACTGACCCTCACAGAGTCCTGACCTCAACTCCATCCAGCACCTTTGGGATGAACTGGAACAGAGATTGCGAGCCAGACCTTCTTGTCCAACATCAGTGCCTGAGCTCATTAATGCTCCACAGAAAGGAATCCTTACAGTGCTGCCACCCCAAACTTGACTTTTGGGATAGGGTTTGTTGAGAAATTGTTTGTTGAGAAATTGTTACTTTGGACATTAAGCTAAAATGTTGGCCTCATCTGACCACAAAACTTTCAGGTGTGTCATTTCTGACAAACCCCAGAGATGTGTTTAATGTCAGTAATTTTTGTTTTCTAGCCAACATTCCATACAGGCCAGTTGTTTGCAGAGCTCTTGGTATTATTGACTGAAGCACCTTCTCTCCAGCCTCAGCCACTGAGCTCCTTCCAAATGATTACTGGCCACTCTGTGGCTTCCTCACCTGTCCCCTCCTTGCTCTGAGTTTTGTGATACTGTCTTGACAGTGCATGGGTTCAGTCAGTAATTTTTGTCCCTGAATATTTTTATTTATATATTTTGAATGAAAAAACAATATTTTGTTGCACAGCACAAAATCTCAATATGTAATTTGTTAACCAGACAAATCTGATGGCTAAATATTTGAGCAAGGAACTGAATACACAGAGAGGTGCAAACGCTGAAAATATGTTTAAGCTTAGTCCCACTAAGGCATCTTTGATCAGTGCTTAATATGCTCTGTCTGTAAATAAACAATTTAGGGGTTTACTAATAACTTTTATTCTGTACAACAAGGTTCTGTAAACAGTTTTTTTCACTCTCACATTTATCATTTCTAAAAGTGATGCTTTCTAGAACCAAAAATGGTTGTCTTGCATGAAAATGTATACAATCGGTGTAATAATTTAAGTAAAAATCTAAATCTTTGTATTTTTTACATGATTTTCAGATTTTTCATAACTAAGCACTTGTTGGATTTGCTTCAATTACAGCATGAACTAGAGCAGACACCAATTCCAAGTTTATGCATCAGAATAAGTATGAGCTGCATAGAAACATAGACAACAAGGTGGATGAGTTTGTTAACAGAAAAACAGGAAACAGAGATACACTGTGGCAAAAACACAGAATTCAAAGACAAACACCAGATGAGAATGAAAAAATAGGAAACATACAACAGAATATTACAAAAAGCCAATTGACAGAAAAAAGACAGACAGAGCGTTATGCTAGAGGGGATAATTTTGGGAGAAAATAAATTCTTCGTTCAAAGGCCATAAAATGGTCAAGGTCACAAATTTGCCTAAATTTGAATAGTGGTTTAGAAATAGTGCACAGTCTTATATATTTCTCAGTCTTTTCAAAATTAGAAGACTGAAAATGGTTGACTAGCCTGGTTATGCAGATCAGTTTCACGCAGCAGTGAGTATTTATTTGGAGACGAGGAAGCCACAGTGCCTGAGTTAAGGGACCAGTGATGGGAATAACGGCGTTAAATTAACGGTGTTACTGGAAAAAAAAAAGTAATTTTTCAGTAATGGGTAATCTAACGAGTTACTGTTTCCATCGTTACAACGCCGTTACCGTTACTGTCAATAACATGCTGCGCGTTACTGTAATTAAGCTGTTTTCATCCGACCAGCCTCTCAGTGGCTGAGAGCGAGACAACCGCATAAGGGATGATGATTGGCTAAGGTGGAG
>JBBPDH010000002.1:18688087-18699241 GCA_037974565.1 Clupeocharax schoutedeni
GGGGCCAAGTAAAATATTTTATTTCAAATGATATATTACATTGTGCATTGTTTGAATGCTAATTAAACATGTTAATAATTTTGTAACAGATTCTTTTAATAATTTAATACATTTTTCCCCCTTTCGGTTTTCGGTTTTCGACCAAGTGTCCCCCCATTTTCGGTTTTCGGTTTCAGTCTGAAAAAAATCCTTTCAGTGCATCACTAATATATATATATATACATATATATATAAATAAAATATATTATATAATATATATTTAAAAAAAAAAAAATATATATATATATATATATATATATATATAAAAACACAAAACTCTATGTTCCCTGAAGCTACCCTGCTAATCACAGCCAGCTGTCATTGTTTGGCTCATTAATCTATAAAACAAGCATTTTAGTTTAACGTATTAGTGGGAGAACTGTGGTTCCTCTGTACAGTAGCAAGTGTCTTTCTGTGCTGTGTTGGTGCCTCATTAAAGAAACAACATTGTCGATGTTGTTGGTCCCCATAATTGAACAACATATTGCACCTGACGTCCACTGAAACGGTTATCCATGATCACTTTGACGTCAGCAAATCAGTCGTTTAAGGTCACAAGCTATTCTTAGGCAAGCTATCCGGCAATGACCTAAATAAACGCTGACACTTTCCAGGTTATGAATTAATTGATTTTCCTTTTGAATAACGTGTTTAGAACTAAAAATTAATTCAGCTAAAAGGCGTTGATTCCGATTCACTTGAGCAGAAGCTCATTACAGGCCAGCTACAGTTTATTTTGTGAAATGAAAAACACTGAGGATTAAATCATGGACAATTTTTCTGCAACGTCTTGTCCATCCATCTGGCTATCTTCTTTTAGCCTAAGACGCGCCTTTTGTAATGGGACAATGCGTGTGTCGGGGTCCTTATCTACCCCGCCCTGCATGGGCTGGTCAGGATGGTGCTTCCGTAAGTGCTTCACCACTTGGAACTTCTGCTTGGCACGGTAGGGGCAGTAGAGGCAGCGGAATGGCAGCTGATTAGTGTGGGAGAGGTAGTGGTGGCGGAGGCCAGCCGGCCAGCGGAAACCCTTCTGGCACATGGAGCACACATAAGGCCGGTCGTCGCTGTGCTTCTTCTGGTGTGTCTTGAGTAGAAAACGGGTCTTAAAAGCTTTGCCACATTTCTCACATATGAAGGAGCGCACGTCTCGATGGCGTGTCTCACGATGGACACGCAGGGCATCGGCGCGGTTTGTGCGATATTCACATTCTTCACATGCGTATGACTTGGTTCCTTTTAGGCACAAAGGAGGAAGAAAGGAGTAGCTAAGGAATAATTTTTGCATTACAAAGTTTCACACTTTCACACCCCAGATGTACTCGATTAGAAATGAGATGTTTCAAGCCCAAATTTTGCTTTAGTCTAGAACTGCAGCAGCAGTGGCTGACAATCAACACAACACAGTTCTAACAAACATTCAAAACCAAAATACCCATGCAGCTGCAGTTGTAGATTAAAGATAAAACATTTGGACTCAAAATATGTCTTTGGTTATTGACTGTATCTGGCATAAGTTGATTTTTCATTGAGCGTTCTGAAAGAAGGCATTTACCTGAATGTTTTGTCATGTGGTACTTTAACTGGTTTATCCATTTACATTTGTAACCGCACTCTGGACAGAGATATTTACGCTCATCCTGGTGAATCCTCATGTGATACTGAAATGAAGACAATAACAAGAAAAACAATCTCAGTTTACTCTCAGTTTACCACATCAAGAATTTCAAATGCTGTTCAAAGTTAAACAGTTTGCCCATCTCTGCGGTAAAATAATTGATAAGATGTCAAGATCACTGTCAAGCTCAACTAAGACCAACTATTGGTTATGCTACTCAAAGTACTCTGCAATTTTATGAAGATTACTGTGCTACAGGTTTTGTTAAACAAAATATCCATGTTTCATACCTTAAGCCGAGAAGGATCAGCACAGGTGTAACTGCACTTCTCACAGTGGTATGGCTTCTCTCCTGTGTGGATACGCATGTGCCAAGTGATTTTCTGCCTGTTACGAGTTGAGAAGTCACATTCGTTGCACTTGTAGAGACAAGTACCACCATGTGAACGGATGTGTTGGTCAAATACCAGCTGATGGAAACAAGAGAAGCCGCAGATGTCACATTTTAGATTTTTTTCCTCCTCATGTCCTCCCTCATGCTTATCCATGATGTGCTGGACGAGCTGAAGCCTCTTTCCAGTTGTGAAAGAGCAGTCCGGGCATTTGTGGGAGAGGAAGGCCTTGCGGGGCTTTTCAAGAACAAGCTGAGAGTCTGGATTTACTTGTGAAGTCGAGTCCTCTTTTGGAGAATGTTCACGTTGCACATGGGCTTTAAGCATGGCCTTGCTGTTGCAGGTGAAGCTACAGAGAGTGCAACTCTGGCTGCTAGCAGCCTGGTGTGTCCGCTTACAGTGCTGTTTCAAGGCAATATCAGAGCTGAAGCGGGCCTCGCACTGGCTGCAGGGATGGCTCAACTCTCCAGTGTGGCAGCTGAGGGTGTGGCGGCTGATGTCAGTAGGATTGTAGCCTTTGTAGTCACACAAAGAGCAGAAGTGAGTGGCCTGCCGTTCGTGGATCCGCTGGCGATGCAGCCGTAGCTTAGATGAGGTGCCAAAGGTCTGACCACATAGCTCACAGCAGTGTCTGCCAACACCTGTATGCATGGACTCATGGGCATCCAGGCGGTGGCGGCGTGCTGTGCTGAAATCACAAAAACGGCAGGAGAATGGCCGAGCGCCCTCATGCTTCAGTGCCACGTGCTGGGTCATACATCGCTCCTGCTTGCAGGTAAAGGTGCAAAGCTTGCACTGAAGGCAAGCTCTCTTACCTCGTTTAATGTCTTTGTCTTTACTGTGAACCAGGACGTGCTGATTTAAAGATTTCTCAGATCTGGCTACAAACGAACACTGATGGCACTGGACCTCACCAGACTTTAAGCAGCCACGTTTCTCATGGCTTTTTAACGCTCTTCTCTGTTGACAAATAAATGGACAGTCTGAACAAGAAAATCGTTTTGTCGTCTTTATTTTATCTCCTAAATCTCCTTCCGTATTTTCTCCATATTGTTCTTCCTCTTCACAATCTAATTCACTGTGTTCATCCTGTGGCTCATTCAAAGTCAGCTTTCTTTTAGATGCTCCTTTGTTGCAGGCTGCACAGTGGCGGTCTATGGTGGCTTTCCTACCACATGAAAAGGAACATATTTTGCAGGTAAACTTACCATTATCTTCATGATAACCCCAGAGTTCATAAGGTGTTAAGTCCGGGGACTTAGATGGACCAGAAACATGGTTTGTATTCTTTTCCACGTTTGCCAGTGTGCTTTTCTGCACATTATCCACATAATCATCCGTCACTGTCACAAATGACGATCCAGCCTCATTTATGTTATGCACTTTATCCTGGTCCTGTGTAGTTTCATTGTCTCTCATCTTCTCCAAGGACTTCACAGCAGAGAACACCTTTTTCTTCCGCTGTAGTGCTTGGCACTTTCTGAGCCGATGTGTGTTAAAAGAACGTAACTGTTTGAAGCATAAACCGCAATCATGGCACTGGAGAGCTGCTTTCACAACATGGCAGGATGATCTACAGTGCCGCTCTAAAGCTGCCTGCTTGCGCGTCACATAAGAGCAATGATCACACTGGTAAATGTTGCTCTGGGTTTGGACCACCAGCATCTGAACTCTACCCTCCAGTATCAGGGCTTCAGCTTGGTCTTTGTCCTGTTTCCTCATAACCCTGAGCAGAGATTCTGAGCCTGCATTATCAAGTGCAGCTGCTGATGAGGAGACTGCTTGATGATCCACTGAGGGTTGGGGCTCTTCTTGCAGAATCATATTTCTCCTGTCCAGTCTCTGCTCATCAGTATCACTAACTTCCTCATGGTCTGATATAGCAACATCATCCTCCTCATTTATGGACTCCATAGGAATAGGACCGCTGCTTGTTGTGTGACACCTTGGGGAGGCATCAACAGGCATAGATGTGATTCCCTGGTTTTCTGGCTCAGTATGAAATGATGCTGTCTGCGCATTATCAGGGCATGTTATTGGGGTAAGAAAACAACAGTGCTCTTGAGCATGCACAGCTGGCTGATCTTCACTGACCTGTCTCATCTTCTCTGTTTGTTCTGTGTTCATCTGATCTCCAAAAGAATTAATTTCTGAACGTTCTTGGTGCTCTAAGACGGTCTCCAACTGTTTTGTTTTTTCACAATTACTAAGAATATGGACATTAATATCATTTGTAATAAGATTTTGCGACTCTGCGTGGTTAGAGGTTTTGAAATCACCACTAGCATCCTCTTGTCTTTCAGAGTGTTCCGCAACTGTTTTTTGAGACCCTACAACTTTAGAGTAGAAGTTCTCCATCAGGCTCGCTGAATTGTTTTGTTTCTCTTTTTCTGCATATGTCTCCAGCCACTTCACATCCCCAGGCACGTACCCATGGGCCTTCCGTTTGTGCAGGAAGAGGCCTGTGTTGCTGAATGTGGAATATGAGCAAAGGGCACAGAGAAACTCCCTTGTCCGTGTATGTTTGCAATTTTCATGGTTGTGAAGAGCTTGCCGATACTTTGTTGTGTATGCACAGAACTTGCACTGGTAAAGAGTGGGTTGGTGGTCTTCACCTGTAGAATGTTTGAGCTGCATGTGTTTGTGCAGTTCAGTCTTTCGCTTGCAAGAGTAAGCACACACTTCGCAAATCAGGGTCTTGGCTTGATGCCGGAGCTTGTGGCTGTTCAGCTGGTCAATGCGGTGACAACGGTACATGCACTGGTTACACTTATACCTAAGGGTGAGAATAAGAATCCAAGTGATACATTCGTGTTAATTGCAAAAAAGAAAAAAAAAAAGAATTAAACACACCTGAGATCACCAGTATGTTTGCGCATGTGGACATTCAGGTAATGCTTCCATTTGGTAACATAGCCACACTCTGAACACATGTGCTGCTTTTCATCAGTATGTGTCAGCATGTGTTTGGAGAGATAGGTTTCATCCCGGCATCTGAATTCACATAACGTACATTTGTGGGGCTTTTCGCCTGTGAAAGCATTTGACAAATTCATGAACACCACATTTATTCACATTAAACTGTATTTACATAAAAATATACATATTTAAGTTCATCTCACCAGTATGCATCAGCATGTGTCTTTTAAGGACTCTCTTGTGAGCAGTCACAAAGCTGCATTCTTGACATCTATGTGTTTTTTCATTGGCGTGAAGGTGACCTACGTGCTGGTCAAACTCCACTGGATTGAAAGTGGTAAAAGAACAAAAACCACAGCTGAGTTGCTTGTCCCCTGCATGGCCTTGTCTTTTGTGCTGCTGAAAACGGCTCTTGTTAGAGCAGGTGAAGTCACACTGTGAGCAGTGAAAGGCCTGATGTGTGCGAAAATGAGCCTCCATATCTTCCTTGCATCCAAACAGAGCACTACAAGCATGGTGACGACACTCTATGGCCTTGATACGATGCACGTCAAATAGGTGCTTCTGAAGATTTTTTTTTTCTGTGCATTGAAAGAAGCATCCCTGGTGGAAGCAGGGCAGACGATTCCCATTGTGTGTCGTGTGATTGGCCTTCATGTGTCCCTTTAACGCCTGACTCTGATTAAAGCTCTTTTGACAGACTGGGCATGTGTAGAGGTCTTCGGCACCGTCATCCTCCCCTGGGTGACCATGTACGCTGATAAGGTGGCGCCGCAGGGTGTTGCGTTCGACTGCACTGTACTCACACAAATGACAGCGGTGAAGCTTCTCACCAGACTCCCTGAGCATGTGGACCCGCAGCTTGCTCTTGCTGGTGAAGTAGTGCTTGCAGATGGGGCACTGAAGGCTTGGGTCAGGAAAATGGAGACGCATGTGCTCTATCAGGTGAGAGCGGGTCTTAAAGCAACGTCTGCATTCTGTACATATGTGTGTGCGAAACATGTGCTCTGTGCCCTCTTCCACATGATCTACAACACAATTAAACGTAGTTCTTACACAATCCTATTTAACAATACATGTAACAATAAAATCAAATCAAACATTTGCTTACCATGGACTGACTGCACAGATGTTTTTCCCTTAAGAAGCGAGGCTTTCCCCCTTTTCCTTTGACGCTTAGGATGCTGAATATCAGCCTCTTTATCGTCAGACAAAGTTGGGAGATGATTCTGTACTTTTCTCTTTTTCTTTTTTTTCTTTGCTTGAGTGCCAGATGTGGTTTTCGCAGACACATCTTGTACTTTGTCTTGCATCATAGCTTTCTACTGTTTACTAACTGGTAAAGTATTACAAAAAAAGACAAATTAGTTCAGAAATAATTCAATCTGCAATTCTGCAGTAGGAAATTGATGTTGCCCTGATGTTAAAGATGTATGTGTAGTTAATTCTCTTACCTCTGTGACAGAATGCTCCAAGTCATAAAGTTGGTCTGTTCACATTAAATCTTCTGTGATTAAAGAAGATAAACATCTATTATAGCTTTGAAGTGATGGATGAGGATGAGATAAGGGGGAGTCATAAGGGGAGTCTAGCAGAACCAGGCTGTTAAACAGACCAAACTATGGTGGTGATGGGGAAAACCAGTAAACATCCAAACTAAGAAAAACAGATAATATTACTTTTACAGGATCAGTGATCTAAATTAGCCCGAAAATATTCCGTCATGTGTTTTTAGAAAAAATACATTTTAAAGGTACAATATCAGTTCCGAGCTCAGTAACCTCAGTGTTTCAGCATAACAGCTGCACACTTGTGCTTTAATCTAAACAGAATTTAGACCTACTGCCTGGGGTTTTCTGAAGATTTGATTCTGAAAAACAGGACATTTTCAGCCTGGCTCGTGTTTTTAGCTCTCTGCATACCACTCTAACACTAGGGTAACTCAGACATTATTCGAGGGCTTTAAAAGTCTAGTTATTTCACTAGACGAACTACGTTGAACCCCACCAAAATGTAGTTTATGTTCATATTTTACCCGCAGTTTCGCAGTTTTGAGCTCCAAAAAAAAACGTCGTGCAGGCGGCGCCATCTGTTTCTACAAAACCAACATTAATTCATTAGAAAGGCTGAGTGAAGAGGGTAACGCTTATCTATTCAGTGGGTATTAGAAAAGCACTTTGTTTTTTAAAGAAGATTAAAGTAAATATGTATAATGTTTTATCTGGCGTTTCTCTTTTCTACAGTACTGTAAGGCGGAACTATTTAGGTGATGCTCGTTTTAGGGGGGGAAGTATTTCCCTGGGCACCTGTAGTGACATGGAGCAGACCATGTGATATAGATATGTCCTTTATGTCTGTGTTATGAAGCTGGGGCTCCTTCTCTTATTAAATCATTGGATTCACTGGTGGCCAGAGAAATGGATCTATCTGGAATGATCTTATGTAAACAATGATCTGGACATGATCTGATAAGATGTCCACAGTATTAAGGTGAGTGACGTAGCCTGTGCTTTTCCTCTTGACTGTATATGCATAGAGAGTTAGTCAGACAGTGAGTGACAGTCATATAGACCGTTTCAAAGCCATTTCAGTGTATGGCTGGCATGTTTGTGATGCATGTTTGTGATTTTTTGTTTTACAGTGTACACAGAGGAAGAAAGAGGCTCTTATACTGCTGGTGATTCATGCAGGACTCAATTAATGATTCCAGAAAATGACCTTTTCAGATTTCCTTGGAGCACTGAAGGACAACCCATATTTTGGGGCTGGCTTTGGACTGGTTGGTGTGGGAACAGCACTAGCAGTTGCCAGGAAAGGGGCACAGATAGGCATGGTCTTCTTTAGGCGGAATTACATGATCACTCTGGAGGTTCCCAGCAGAGACAAAAGTTACCACTGGTTGCTGAGCTGGATTACCAAACATGCCAGACATACACAGCATTTAAGTGTAGAGACCTCATATTTGCAGCATGAGAGTGGACGGGTCCACACACAGTTTGATTTCCACCCAAGTCCCGGGAACCACATTATTTGGTGAGGCTCAATAGAGCTCTTTCATAAAATTTAGGCAAAGGGGGCTTTAATATCCCCGCAAGAAGCAAAACTCCCTGCAAGGACAGCAACAGATGTTCCATTCATATTACGATGGCAAAAACAAATTATTTTTGGTAGAAGGTGTGCATAAATAAAACAATAAACTGATACAGTTTTGTTGTAGGTATGGAAGGAAGTGGATAAGAGTGGAAAGAACCAGAGAGAAGCAGATGGTGGATCTGCACACAGGAACGCCCTGGGAGTCTGTCACATTCACAGCCCTTGGCAGAGACAGGCAGATATTCTTCAACATACTGCAAGAAGGTAGATGACCGCTCTTTCAGTTGCTTCAGATGTTGGGTATCCCTGACTTCGTACAAAATACTTCTGTTTGTGTCAGAAAGGGAGTGCTCCTCAAGGGTCACCTTACTGCACAGATACCTAGTTTGATTATTTATATAATAATGCCTCAACTAAGTTAAAATTGGACACCTGGAAGTAAAATATCCCATTCTTACATTTTTAAAAGGCCATACCCTTCATTAATTTGTATCTCATTTTGTCATGCAGCAAGAGAGTTGGCTCTAAAGCAGGAGGAGGGCCGTACTGTAATGTATACCGCTATGGGGGCAGAATGGAGACCCTTTGGGTTCCCCCGCCGCCGCCGTCCCTTATCCTCTGTCGTCCTGGAGGATGGGATTGCTGAGAGGATTGTGGATGATGTCAAGGAATTCATTAGTAATCCAAAGTGGTATACTGACAGAGGTACCCTATATCTATCTTATAGGTGTGATTTTGTTCTAGAGAAAGATTTTTCAAAAATAACTATTTGATTCCCTTTATTTTTTTATAGGGATCCCATACAGAAGGGGATATCTGTTGTATGGACCACCGGGCTGTGGAAAGAGCAGCTTCATGTAAGACCAGTGATGTCCTTTACCTTCGCACAAAACAACATTACAACATAACATCAATATAGTATAGTATCAAAAGTATAAAATTGCATTAAAAACATACATACTCAAGAGCTGATGAAATACTGATCAGAGGTACTTCAGCAGCATGTGCGGTGTAAAATAAAGTGAGGGCTTTTGTTAATACATATAGCATTTACACATGCATTACAAATGTATGTTCCTTCTAACTTGTCAATTCGGTCTGTGAAGAAGTGGAACTGTGTTCTCAGGTGTAATAAAGCACTGTTAAACACTGTAAAAAATTCACTTGTGTCTAAATGCAACCAAATTATCACAGCAATGTTCCAACATCTTATGGAAAGCCTTTTTAGAAGAGTTGAGACTGTTACTTGAGCAAAAGGGGAACAAACAGTTAATGCCATAGATTTCACAAGACATTGTAGACATAGCAGTTCTCCACAGTCTTTGGTCATATAGTGTAAGTGTTTTATACATGGTTCTTTCTTTAAATTGGATTTTTCAGAACAGCCCTTGCTGGAGAGTTGGGTTACAGCATTTGTCTGATGAGTCTGAGTGACCGCAGTCTGTCGGATGACCGTTTAAACCACCTTCTGAGTGTGGCTCCGCAGCAGAGCATCATTCTACTGGAGGATGTGGACGCTGCCTTTGTCAGCAGGGAGTTGCTGCCCACTGAAAGTATGTCCACGAGAGGGCGCTTTATAAGTGTTTACACTAAAAGTTTTTGTAAACATCAGTACCTGACCTATGTTAGCAAGATGACATTGTCAGTAAACAAGTAAGGGTACAATTGGTAAAGCATTTAGTGACCTAAAGTAAAAATAATCCTCAAAGCTCACAGCTATTCTGTGATGATTAAAAAGAGCATTGCTAGTACTTGACAGAATGTCTGTGTTCACCATAGTGCTCTGCTGTTGTTTGTGTATGTAGGAATACCTTCCACTCATAAATTGTGATGTGCATTCTCTTTACACAGACCCATTAGCCTACCAGGGCATGGGAAGGCTCACCTTCAGCGGACTTCTAAATGCTTTAGATGGAGTTGCATCCTCAGAAGCCAGAATTGTCTTCATGACTACTAACTTCATTGAGAGGTGAAGATCAGTTATGGGGTGAAATTTATACTAAACTGGTTATTAGTGTAGTGTATTGTAGACCTTTTGCACTTATTTGCTTAACTCATTTGATTTCTCTTTTTGATAATGTATCCTTATATCAGTGCTGTGACAAAATATTTGCCTCTTACTGATTTTGTGTATCACTCGGGGTGTGTCCGAAATCGTGCACTAGCGTCAGTGCACTGAGATTTAGTGCGTAGTGCGCACTGCTGAGGGTCAGGGTCAGTGCTGACACCAAGTGGGCTTATATTTCACTGTTTGCCAACATTATCCAACTTGAAAGCACATTGAAAGCACCGCCTGCTACGTGTTCAAAATGGTGCCCATTTAGTGTCCTTCGTTCCGCACTGTGTTTTCTGGCCGATTTCAGTGCACTATCCGGGTACTTTCAGTGCAGCTTGGTTGTAGCTTGGTTTTCAGTGTGAGCGCACTACGCACTAAAATTGCGCACTGTTTCGGACACACCGTAGGTACTTGTCACACAGAATGGCTGCAGAACATTGACATCGGGGAATCTTAACCTCACTCATACTGATCCTTACAATAACTGCAAAAAATCTTTGAGCACACTATGCCGCAGTCAGCTGAAATGATAGGAGCAGTAAAAGTGAATCAGCAATAAAAGGGTTCAAATAATTGTGAATGGGAAACAGTGGTCAATCTTCTCAACAAAAGTAGACTATAAATTTTCTCCAAGGGCACAGTTGGAGTTCAGTTTTCAGTTCAGTTTTCAGGACTCCAAAAGCAGAAAGGGACTTTCTTGAAAAAATAAATGTCTCACATGTTATTAATAAAAGCACCTGGATGACTGGTTCATTTATCTTGTATCTGAACTCACAGTCCTTTATATCAGTTCTGCTCAACACAGAGATGCACTTTGTAGTTTACAGTTTCAGACTAGAACAGTTTCTTTTAACCTGTTCACCAGGTTACTGTCTAGTGTGAGTGGATCTCACACCTGTGTCACAGTAGTTCAGCAATCTTCATGAAATTTTGACACCGTGTAACTGACAGCTGATATGTGCTACAGGGAGTGCAGAATTATTAGGCAAGTTGTATTTTTGAGGAATAATTTTATTATTGAACAACAACCATGTTCT
>JBBPDH010000002.1:18788816-18800017 GCA_037974565.1 Clupeocharax schoutedeni
CTAAAACCTGATCAGCTGAATCACAAAAGGTTTGGCCCTATCATTTGTGGTATCTATGTCTCTTCACACACAAACACACTGCTCTTCATATAGTGATCTATGCACTGATGGAAATGCATAGATCACTAATATTTAAAAATGTTTGGCTCTATCATTAGTGATATATTTAGGGGGTCATGTTGTACCTTTAGTGTACCTCTCTCTCTCTCACACACACACACACACACACCCTACTCTTCCTATAGATCTACAGTAGGGTGCAGCTGGAATGTGTCTGCTAGCTCTGCTGCTAGCCAGCTGCTCTCAGACAGAAAACTTTTTCTACAGGAAGATCATGACTGCGGCTGTTGCACCGCCACGGGTCGTGTGAAAACGAAGCCAGGTTGGTTAAAAAAATGAAGTGATCAACAGATCAGCAACTCTGCTTTGCCCCGCGAGTGCGTGTGGTCGGTATCTTTCCCCCAAAACAGTAATAAACTGTAAATTGCCTGCATTAGCCGCGTTAGCTGCTGTTTGTTTTGATTTGCCAGGCCTGAAAACTGAACCCTTTTAGCTTAGCTTAGCGAGGCAGCTGATGTCGGATGGTGATTTCTAGCTCACAGAAGGCATCTGATCGTACTGCATTCTCTCGGGTGGTTTATTTAAGTATACTGTTGTCAGTATCGACAGGTTTTCTGACACAGCCACGCTAAGTTATGCATATATGTGTCCTGTGCTAACTGCTGGATTAGCCAGCTCTGGTTCTCCAGCCTGCAGAGCCTGATGCAGCGTTGGTCATCCAGCTGTATTTTATACATTTCACAATCCAAAAAGCCTTTTCTGTCTTTTCACCAAACATAAAAAAATGTATCTCTAACTAATTTACCTGTGTGTCTTACTGCAAAACTTGTTACCCTGCTATGTATGGGCTCTGTCAGTCTTGAAACTGTTGTGCACTTTGGTTTTGTGTTAAGTTGCTCCAAATGTTTACAGGGCCCTAAGACAAAATACACAAGCTGACAGTAATTTATTGGCTATCTTGAAGACTTCAGCTCTCTATCAGTTTTCTGTGATTGTTTTTTTATATTTCAGGGCAAACCTTTTGCACTTTTTGTCCCCAAATCAGTTACCTGTGATGTCAAAACATTGCCCACTAAGGTATTAGTTGCAGGGTTTCTCATAATTAGAAATCTGAATTAGAATCTGAATTAGAAATATAACCAATGATGGCTATTGTAATGTCTTTAGGGCCATGTATGTATTTTAGAGCTATAATTTTATATAACCAATGCTACACAAATCTAGTTGCATGTGATATCATTTCAGCATGAGGGTTTCTTTTCTTATTTTGTCGATTTGAAATAGGGTTTATTTCCGAACCGATCACCGTAGATATCAGTTTCTTACTTGAGCCTTGTCTTTCACTGTACTTTAACCTTCAGTCAAGCTGAAAGGGGAGTACTATCCTCAGAAAAACTGGAGGGCCTCCTGTCAAAAATCCTTAACCGGTCAATGACTGTCAAATCTTTTCCTGGAAAACAGCCACAGCCGAGTAAATTGCAAAGATGAATATCGATGACAAGCTGGAGGGAATCTTGATTAGATGTGGCACCACAGGCCTGCATCACTCAGCGAGAGCCCTGGCACCCTCTATGGTGGACAGAAGAGGAGGAGGCTTGGATATGTCTCTTGGGGAAAAAAGCTTGGCCAATCAACCACTCCTTGCAGAAGATGATGATGATGAGGAGGAAGAGGATGAAGAGCTAGCCTCACACAACCTCATTTCACATGATGAACTGATGGTTCATAAGGAGACTGTGAAGAACGATTTAGAGGAAGATCCAGACTTCTCCCAGCAGCTCCCTAATAAGCTATCATACACTCTTCACGTTCCTGTGAGTTAATCTCTTTATATTTCGTGTGTGAAAGTACGCTAGGTTTGCATTAAATGCTGGATTCTTTTAATTTAGCGTGTACTGGATTTTTTTATCGTCCCTCCGACCTGCAGAAAACGGTGTTAAGAGTCTGTGGTTTGTCTTTTTAACAATATTTCTTTGGAGAAAAATTGTCCTTTTGGACTAAACATTTGTATAACTAAAGCTTGGCTTAAAGTATGTGTCTGTAAACAGAATTCAGAGAAACATTCAGTCTGATTAAACTGATTCATGTCTTCTAAGGTGAATATTAAACAAGAAGTGAAGCTGTCAGACTCACTGATACTCAACAAGAGGGACAAGAAACCGGGGAGGGACCTTGTAGAAAGCCACAAAAAGAAAAAGAGAAAGCAGCGTTCGCCAGCGAAGGTAGTTTTAAGATCATATCATAAGACATGGAAGTTGATAAATGGAGCTTAGAAGCGATATGTTAAATGCATATAATTAGATACGATATTGTTGGGTGGCCTTGGCTTCTGTCCTCAGTTATTATTGCAGATCATAGTGAAACGAAATAAAACATTTCTGAATTCTGCTTCTTTCTCCATACAGGAATTTTTTTTAGAACTGTAGAGGTGTCACTGAATTAATGTATAAAATTGTACCAATTAACATTATCCCTCTCTTAGATTCTCACTATTAATGAGGACGGATCACTGGGTCACCAGAGTCCAAAGTCTCACGTTTGTGAGCACTGCAATGCTGCTTTCAGAACAAATTACCATTTACAGAGACATGTCTTCATTCATACAGGTAACACGCTCCTGTAAACTTCCTGTTCACCTGTGATTCACCATTTCTTTTTGAAATATTCTCTTTTTGAAATTCAATTTATTTCTACAGGAGAAAAACCTTTCCAGTGTGGTCAGTGTGACATGCGTTTCATTCAGAAGTACCTGTTGCAGAGGCATGAGAAAATTCACACAGGTAAAAAAGCATTCAAGGACGTGCCTTGTGTTCAGATCAGAGGCAGTTTTTTGGCCAGCATATCTGTGTGTGAGAAGTGCCAAAGCCTTTAAGCTTGAAAAACAGTTCTGAGTGATTTTTGTCCTGTATTTTCTGCCTTTTTAACTTTACCAGTCCATTTTCTGACAGGAGAAAAGCCTTTTCGTTGTGATGAATGTGGAATGAGATTCATTCAGAAATATCATATGGAGAGACACAAGAGGACCCACAGTGGAGAGAAGCCTTATCAGTGTGATTACTGCCACCAGGTAACAAAAATGCAGTTTTTTTTCCTTTACCAGTCTCATGAAGTTTCTCAGTCCTGTCATAAAAACTAGAGTTTCTCACGAGTGCCATTCTACCCTAGTGGGGAAAAATATGTTTTAAATGTATTTCTTAATTAATTTAGTAATTACATATTCATCTTCAGTACTTCTCCAGAACTGATAGAGTCCTGAAGCATAGGCGGATGTGCCATGAAAACAAGGAAAGGAAAGCTCATAAAGCGGCTGCCAAAGATGGTCTGCGCAGCACTGAAACACTGGCGTTCCCTTTCACATCCAAGGAGTGCACCCTACCCAAGAAAAAACGACAGAAATCCACGGATAAAAACCGCACCTTGACAGCAAATCCTGCTGTGGTCAACAAAGCAACGGAGGATGATGCTGAGGAGAAGGCAGTGGATAGTGTTGGCAAAAACGAATGCCTTCCTCTCTATGCCGTGGCAACCAAGGTGAAGGATGAGTATGTAGTGGCAGAATACTCAGTTGAACTCCCAGATTCCTCTCCAGGAAATAGGCACATTACAGGGGAGGTGTCTTCTGATGACATCATTCCACCTCCTAAGTTGGTGCTGAAGAAGATTGCCAGCAAGAAGAGTGTGAAGCAGCAACCTTTGGAACAACCTCAGTCTCTTTCTCCCTTGTCATCATTTGAGGAAGGAAAAGTCACAAGGTACACCTTTGAGATTGTGGATAATAAGGGTCTCCTGGACGGAGAGCCAAGTTCAGACTTGGAGAGTGTGGATCCCATGCAAGGTGGGCCAACAAAGCCAGCTGGTAGTAGCACAAACTATGACGATGCCATGCAGTTTCTGAAAAAGAAACGTTACCTCCAGGCAACAACCGCTAACAACAATCGAGAATATACCCTCAACGTGAGCAGCATTTCTTCACAGCCTTCCATCGCTCAGGCAGCGGTGGCCACTGTCATAGACGAGACGGTTCCTGCCACAATCCTCTCGGAGACTCAGACTTTGAACGTGGAGATTAAGACAAATAGTGAGAAAAACGTGTTCCCAGACGAAGTCCTGCAGTCACTCTTGGACCACTACTCCAACAAGACTAACGGACAGCCAGAAATCAGTTTCACTGTGGCGGACACTGAGGTGACCTCCAGCATTTCTATTAATTCGTCTGATGTTTCTGACAGCAGCCCTACAGAGGCTTTGGGGACCAGCTCCCATGCGCCTCCTGGAGAGAAAGCCACCCTTCTTCAGGAGTATTCAAAGTTTCTGCAGCAAGCATTAGAAAGGACCAGTCAGAACGACAGCTACCTGAACAACCAGAGTCTTACGTTTGTGACTGATGGTGCCAGTCTTGCTGGGCAGCCCTTGTTTTCTACAGACAAACTGTTCACCTCCCCGAGTCGGTTTAGATCAGGCATGAACTCCCCTCTGAGATCAACCCTTGAGAAACCACACTTTGGTCTTTTAGTAGACTCCCAGCACTCTTTCTCATTTTCAGGGGATGAGACTAACCCCTCTTCAGTGTCACCAACCGAGGACTTTCTGGAGCAGGTCTCGTCTCCCAAAAAGACCGACGCTCAGGGCATCAGTCAAACGTTTCAAGTAGCCACTTTTGACCAGAACTTCCGGTCTCAGTTTCAGACGTCTCGGTCTGGACTGTCATCGCAGTTTAATGTTGCCAATGGACAGGTCAGCCTAAGAAGTCACGGTGGGACAGATTTCCCAGAATTCTCACTTGTTAATGTTACTGAGACCAGAACTCAAATGACCTCATCCCCAGATGCTACAAGCAGCCAAACGTTTGGCTAAAGAAAGCTATTTTAAGTTTTTAGGATTTCTGTCCTTTTTAAAGCACTTTATACAGCTGGTCTCTGGTTTCTACGATGCAAATGCTGATCTCTGTGCAAGCATTTGAAACTTTTATTAATCAATCACTGGGGGAATCGGCAAGTAGACTTTGTTTCTGCAGCACATTATGTTCTTACCAGTCATTTAATGTCTTTTTACTTGTATTCAAAGGCACTTTTCCCTAAAGCTTTCTTCATTCCTTTTGTTTGAGCATACAGTACATCTGCAGCACTGACTGTACAAGCAATCTCTTCACAAGAGAGTTTACCTTGCTTAAAGGTACATGCAGATAAACCCATGCATTTCAAAATAGCCTAAATTCATAATTTTATATAAAGAAATGATAAAATCACGATATTTTTGCACATAACCGATGCTAATATTAAATCAAAAGAACGCTCCTGCAGTACAATGAAAATGGCTATATGTGTGAAAAGCAGTGTATTTGTACATAGTCAATTAATACCAGTTGTATCTTTGTACAACAAAAAAAATCATGCCAATACTACAGTATCCATGTAGGGAACTCGGGTTTGTGTTTTCACAGCGCGTGGATACTGTAGAAGACGTGCAGAGATTTTAGTTACATAGACAGTTCAGTAGACTCAGATCAGTTAAGAATTCACTGAATGGAATTCAAAGACATCGTACTGGGATGGTGTACCGCAGATATGTAACTAAAAATGACGACAAGGTTTGATGGGTTTTCTGCACATTTCAGGCGTAGGATCTTCAGTAAAAGATTTTGGTTTTGCGATCTAGATGATGTAGGCCTTCTTAGCTAGGCAGTTTACTTTGCATGTGTATTTACAGATGCAAATTTGAATATTTAAAACATTCCTTCTTTAACTGCCTTTCTTTATTGCTTTTTGATTCTGACGTGGCTTTTGAATAGAAAAAGACTTAAGAAAGTTTCTAGATTTATTTGCTCATCCATTAAATTTGCACTTAGTCCTTGTAGGCACAAACCCAACGCTCTGTTCATAGGTTTTACCTTTCAGTAAGAAGCCTGGCCTGAGCGGCTTGATGTTATTAGTCATTATTTGAAGCACCTTTTCCCGGACATTACAATCATTTAGCTGTTGGACAAAGTCAAAGGTTGGAAATTTCTTTAACTGATGTAATTTGTCTGTAGTTTTCAAGTCAATTTTTGAATTTGAAAGTAAAGATTTCAGGCTTTTAGTTTTAATCATAGTGAACTAAAAGATCTGTTCTTGTTATCTAGTTGGAATAAGGGTTAAAGTGCATGATTTTGATCGGTGGTACAGTTGCATTTATATGGTATTGGTAAACCATAGATATGTTTATTCTACATCTTAACAATCATGTAAATGAAATGCTTCTGTTGTTTAAAATTTGTTTCAGAATTTGTAAGTGTGTTTGTGGAAATGTCTTAACCAGGTTCATAAACGACTATATTTCACCTGGATTCTTTTTTTATTATTCTGTAGGCCTGTAGTACTATCATGCCAAATTACAGAATACATGGAAACTGCATTGTAAGCTTACTTTAAATCAACAAGATTCATTTACAATCAGGGACAGATAATCTTTTTTCTAAATTACTGTTACTCTTAACACATTCCTACATTTTACTGTCAGTAGATATGTGTGTGTTGTAAATAAGGTGTGTGTTTTTCACTGTACATTTTGTTTTGTGTATGCTAAGAGTGAGATGGGAAAGCTTGGGTTTATTTGGGAATTTTTACACGAATGTACTCTTGTCGATTCAGTCTGCATAATCCTGTTGGTTCTGGCTCCACTGAGCACAGCTCATGTTTCTGTTGACTCCTAGTGATTGGGTTTCTTTCTGAAGGTGAAATACCACTTTTAAAAGCATTTAAGTCCTTACCACCTTTTTACGAACTGATTGGCTTTTTCCACTGGGGGTGGGGTAGCTCACCAGACCAAGAGGTCATGGGTTTGAATCCTGCCTTCAGCACCACCACTGGGTTCTTGAGCAAGACCCTTAACCCAGAGTTGCTCCAGGGAGACTGCCCCCTGTAGGTAGGGAACGGAAGTCGCTTTGGATAAAAGCATCTGCTAAATGCCGTAAAAGTAAATTATTATTATTATAAAACAATTCAGCACATATTTATAATATTGTTCACCTCTGGAGCATAAGCGCATATTTTTTGCATATTAGTTGCTACTCCACATCAGATCGACAGCCAGGATGCCTATAAGTGCCCCTAAGTGTTGTTCTTAAGTGTTGAAAGGGACGAGTGAAAGACTGCAGTTTTTCCGTTTCCCTTTATAGGATGAGTGTGACCTTTCCACAAATGGTCATATACAGGCAGACAGAACCGTGTCGTGATTCCCCCTCTGAACATTTCTGAACAGTGGAGTTAAATGGGAGTTTGGTTTTGAAGGATTCATTAATTATGGTTAATCAGTGATGGTTTGCTAACTTCTTAATAGTTTTAGACCTTTTCCATTTGATGGGGGAATGCGTGTGCACTGTTTTGTACACTGGTCATATTTTTATATGTATGCGTTTTATTGTAGCCAAAAGATTTCCATAGAACACCATTACTTTTATGCAATACCGTGTGTGAAATGTGTACAAGATTTGATTGGATTTCTTTTCTTGTGTGATATGTCCTTTCAAATATAACAACAAACGTATCGCCTTCAGTTTCTTCCTCTTCAGTTTATCTTACAGTGTTCATAATTCGCGTGATTCGCCGTCGTGTTTAATTTGAGATCGCTGTAAAGCTTCACTTATGGCTGTTCATATGTAAACAGACAGTGTCAATAGGGGCTTTCCTTCTGTAAACCTGCCTGGCTGAATAGCAGTGTGCAGGAATAATACACGTAATACAGCGTCCCCACAGCACGACACGTTTTCTTATTACTACATGGAAGCTGATAACTGTCAGACTCTGATGGTCAAACGCTTTAACTGGCATTTGGATAGATAAAACTGGTCATCCATAATCAATGGATTGGAAAGAGTTTTGGTACTCACTTAAGATGTTCTACATTTGCATGTTGCTCACTTAATTTTTACTAAAATGCTCTCAGTATTATTTGCAAGATATTAAATGACAGTATATTCTCCATCTGACTACTTTTATTAACCAGAAAATGCCATTTTTTAAATTAATTGTTATTCACACAATACAATCATAAAGTGGTTCGCCAGACATTTAACCAGCAATGAAGTGACAGCCGTTGGGATGAGGCTCTACATCACCAGTTAATATTCTTCCATCTTATAAAGGAAACTTTTATTTTACATATTGTCATTTGTTTTCAGTTGTTCAATCAACAATTGTCCAATGTTTAACAAGAAGTAAAAATGCAGTTTATGGAATAAATACATAAAGCCTGTGTGTAGAAACTTCTGACTACTAATGTAGGTGCTCTCTGGAGCAGCAGGAGGGAGCTCAGCCAGGCTCTGCTGGAGAACACACCTTTACAAAACAGTTGGCATCTCCACAGAAAATGCTTTAAATGACATTTGGATGGATAAAGAGGAGATATAATACTGCTAATTCATTGTCAGTGCTCCGGTCACAATATGCACCTGATATACAGTACCAGTCAAAAGTTTTGGCACACACTAAGATGTTCTACATTTACTTAAAATGCACTCTTTTCTCTAACTACTAACTGAGTATTTTTATTCACCAGAAAATGTCCTTTATTTGTCACTACAGACCTCGTAGTAGTGGATCATTAGACAAATGTTAACTATTTAATGTGCTATTAAGTGATAGCCAGTGGGAAAAAACATTTAACTGTTTATCTGCTGCATTTAAAGAATAAAATATGACTCTCTGTCGCCACACAACCAGTTAACCATTCATTTACAGCATGTTCACCAACTGTGTACCTTTATTAGCCAGAAAATGTCATTTTTTTATTCCTTATTATTGACCCAAAAAAAACACCCAATTGGGTGAAATTAACGAACGAGTCTAGAACACAAGCAGCATGTCAGATGTGATTTGTTACAGAAAACATGTTTTGGAATTTTCATTAAAGGTTGTTCACTCAACTCTTGATGAGAAAACGACGTTTACGGAATAGGTGGATGAAACCTGTTCTGACTGGTAGTGTACTCTCTGTAGCTTAATACTTTACTTAATATTTACTAAAACTACATTCAATATTCTTTGCAGTTAATTTACAGCAGGTCGTTTTTTATTCATACTGACCTACAAAAAGCCTCCTCGTGTTAGACACTGAACAGGCTATTAAGTTTCAGACAGTGGGATCAAAAAGCTAAATAATGCATTTAAAGTAAAAAAAAGAATTTTATTTAGCATATTTTGTTTGTTTGTTTTGCTTTATTTGACACATTTATTCACTCAGCTGTCCAATGCTTAACGTAAATCTGCAGTAAATGGACACATTAGTAAAGCGTGTAATGTGTAAAAGTATTTGACTGGTAAAGTCAGTCCGGCCAGGCACAGTCTCTGATAAACAGCCCAAAGCGGACTGAGGGAGCTCAGCCAGGCTGCGCTTGAGAACACACCTTTACAAAACATTTGTTTAATGGCGCCTGCTAACGCACACGCAGCGTGAAGACCCTCCCAAGGTTACCGAGTCTCTTAGCACACGATCACACGATCACACGGGTCTGGAGGAAACCCGCTGAAAGGTATTTACTTTAAAGAGTATTAGTATTCTTGTTTGTATTATTTGCAGATTATTTTCTGCTACAATAAGCTTAACATCTTCAGAAGCCGTAAACCGTGAACGTCGTGGCAGTAGCGGATTACGAACACGTTCAGAAAATATGAAATAAATGTTATTTTGTGAAGGAGAGGAAGGTTTTAAAGACTTCACTCACTAGAGTCAAAGTTCAGACGGTGTTTATTTGCCGCAAGACATCTAGATAAGCTAAAGCTTTGGAGACTGGTGAAGGCAAGGAAATAAAAAACAGTGATTTAAAAAGTTTTCGTTCCATTTAAATCCAAATAAACGCGGTTAGGAGACTTTACCTGTGGTCACGTGCTCACCTGCTCGAGTGAGACGCACACACACCTCCACCTCTTGCATCCGGGAGCCAGAGGCAAGAGGAGCAGCTTCAGACTTCAGGCCAGGATTTAAAGGTACTACTGAACTATGAGCTGAACTTTTTAAAAGTGCTCACACTTTTCCTCACAGGTCTCTCAGAAGGAAACGGTCGCACGTGTGGTAGAACCTGTTCATGCTGTCGGTTCTGCTGTTAAATGTGTCTGTGCTGATCAGGTGTAGAATACTTTCCCCTTAATCAGTAGATTCAATACTTTTTAACTGTGGGCAGGTTTTGCATGGCAAGATATTGATATTCACTGAAGCACCATAGTTTAGAATTGTGTGTGTGTGTGTGTGTGTGTGTGTGTGTGTGTGTGTGTTCAGACCTACCCTGTGTATATGTAACAGTCAGTAATCCTACAGATTAGCCCCTATTGACAGACGTCCATCAGTGATCACTGGGTTGTCTCTATCTTTACTCCTCTGTTGCTGGTAATCTCTCTTTTAACTGTCAAAACTCTGGATCCTCTCTCTCTCATTTTCTGTAACCGCTTCATCCCCACTAGGGTTGCGGCTACCCAGAGCCTGTCTCTGTGTCAATGGGTGTGAGGAGGGACTTACCCTGGGTGGGGCGCCATCCCACCACAGCCTCCAGTATCATTACCCCTGAGTTATGGGACAGTCCCTGTCTCTGCTCCTCCTCGGCTCGTCTGCGAGGACATTAATGCTTCTTCCATTTGTCAGTGTTACCTCCCTACTCCACTGTCTTGTCTGTCTCTTATTAAACTTGATGTTGTCCTTATTTGATCCTTTTCTCTGTTTTCTTCCTTTTAATCCCAGTTTTTTGTTTCCATGCCTCCTGTTTTTGTTATTCCCTCTCTCTGTCTGTTGATGAATTTTGTATATTGATTCTGATTGTAGTGTGACTTTAGGTGTCCTGTGACTCGAGTAATCCTCAGATTCCACCGGCCCAAAGAAATCTTTTGGGATAATATTTTCTTCCTCTGCTAGTGACTCACTCAGACATCCACCTTCACACTTACTCATGAGAGCGATGCTGCACTGCTGAGGTCTTGGACAGGAGACAACATGAGCACACACGTCCAAGAGTTATTCCATGAAAATGCCCAGGTGCAGTTTTCCCCTTGTGTTATTTCTCTGCGGGGGCTAAACGGGTATGACCAATTATGATACCTACTAAAGACTGTTGTTAAACTGGGTTATTAATAATGATAACTGGTGAAGACTGTTGTTAAACTGGGTTATTAATAATGATA
>JBBPDH010000002.1:18895250-18914600 GCA_037974565.1 Clupeocharax schoutedeni
GGAAAACTATCGGCGTGGATTTTTGCCGATAACCGATATTTCCGGGAATCAACTATCGGTGCCGATTAATCGGCAAAACTGATACATCGGTCGACCTCTAGTTCTGATCAATAGAATTATGATGGTGTCTAAATCATATCAACAGGCCATGTGATGAAAATGAACTACCTGCAGATTTTTGCTGTTCGGTATAATCAACATGCCTGGATGATGCTTTGAAATGGTATATTTATGCAAATTATGGGATGTGTTGGAATGTGCTCACCTCCAGTCGATGGCTAGGCCATTAGGCCATCCAAGAGTGGTGTTTACAATTGACTGAGCATGTGACCCGTCGCACCAGGATCTCATAATCTTTGCTGGACGGTACCAGTCGGTCCAGAAAAGGAAACTGCCGAGCATATGTACACACAGGCAAATAAAAACATTATATAGGAATAAAAACATGATCACATGCTGTTCCATCCTTTTACAACCCCCACACCTAAGAACCGTCTCCCCCCAGGGATGCCTTTCCAGACCGTCTGCAAGGTTTTTATTTATAAACAAAAAGGTATCGACAGTTTATTCAAGAACTCTGTAGGGTTTTCTTTCTTAAGCCAAGTTCTTAGCAGGCACTACAATACCAGCCTTCATGCAGCACTAATCTAGCCTCTTGGGCCCAGAGGCCTTATGACTTTGAAGCTATTGGAAATGTCCCACTAGCAGTGCATAAAGAGTCCCTTTATCTGCTCTGGGTTCAAAGTAGGAACAATCTATGAATGGGTGGGCACCTCCTGCATTATGGTAGGTGTGACTGGATACAAGTGCCCAGATTGCTAACGCTTTTTCATGGTCTTAGGGAAACAGAGAGCTGAGGTGAAAGCGAGGCCCCCTGAGCGTTGTTCCTGGCTCGGACCTGCTCCCTGATTTGTGTTTTCAGTTGACATTTGAACATGGCAGTGATTTCTCACCCAAGATCACAGCCTATCTTGTCTCTTGAGATACCTGAGGTTGTGTGTTTTGCTTTGAAGTTTAGAATATGAAATTACATAAATGCAATATGAGATTAAACCTGTTGGAGTACTGCAGTGTCCACTTACACCAACCAGCTAAACTTTTTTCCACTTAAAATCCTTGGCTTATGTCCCTCTAAGGCTTATTGCTCAGTAACTGTAAACCAGCTCATTTATTTATGGGTTATAGAAGTGTATAATAAAAATATGGACTTGGCAGGGCCTGGCCGTTTAGGGTTTAACTCACCCAACCATTGGATGCACAACTATTGATCTGGGGTTGTTCAGGTTGCGTACAATAGCTCTTCTGGACTTATCCGCCACTTTCATGACTGATATGCTCCTGTAGCGTGGATCAGTCCAGTACAGATTCTTTGAAATCCAGTCATAAGCCAGATCCTCCACGCCTTCTACCCGATTGGCTGTGAGTATCTCTCTCTCTGGCGAGATCAAAAAGGACATGGAAAGCAAAGTTTACCCGACTGGAACATTTACTCTCCTCTCCCTGACCATGCACCAGAGTCAGTAGACTCTCCAAAACCGTGTTCCAGCTTTCCATCTTTGGTAATGCAGGCAAAATAATACTGGAGAAATAAACAGAAATTAAAATGTGTTCCTGACTAAAATTGGCCAGCAGTGATTGTCAACGTTGGGTAAAGGTGGCAAAGCTGGAGAAAGTTTCTGGGTTTTCCAAAAAGTTAATCAAAAATCTCTCTGGAAATAGAATGGAAGATCTATGAGCCAAAACCATTTCAATATGCATATCCATTCTGTGTTCAGCAAACATTACCAGCTATCTCACCTGTCCCATCCACCTTCTGTTTGTAGATAATGTCCTTAGCAGTGTCGGAGAAAAAGATCGAATTATCCTCTGCACTAAAGTCCACGCCAACAAAGTATGATGGAGTCCCAGTGACAGGTAGGATGACATCTTCTTGAGAGGAGAGGTTAAAGGGGATTCCTCTAACTGACAGCGGACTGGAGAAGAGCAGGAACTGCCTCACAGCTGCAAGACAAGGCACAGGTCAGTGCATAATAATATGCCTTCAGTCACCTCACATAAGAGAATCCCAAAGAAAATACCTGGGAAGTAACTGCAAATGACTTATTACTGCTGCACAATGTGAGCATAAGTTTGTCGTTTACCTTATTAAGCAAGAAAATATTACACATATTGTGGAATGGAAAGAAAGTTCTACTTTCAACACACAGAGAGTTAAAAGACAGCTGCCGGTTATTAACTGGCTTACCCACACATCTCTTGCCATCAGCGTGCAAGTCATAACCCATGCGGCACCTGCAGCGGTATCCTAGACCACCATTGTCTGTTCTGTGACTCAACACACAGATTTGCTCACAGCCTCCACGGTTCGTCCCACATGGGTTACTTACTGTCAACAAAACACACACAACAAAAACGACATCCTTTAACTCTGACAACTTCTGCAGCATACTCGCTCAATCCAAAGCCGACCAAGTACACTGGCATTTCTAAAATGTGAAAACAGATCACTGATAGATACACACACGAAATGGAATAAAATAACTGCCCTTTAGTTAGTTACAATGCTTTAATGCTATATATTATTAAATTGTACTAACTGGCTTACCGTAGGGCTGCCTGAAGGCATGAACCACAGCCACACCGTGAGGAGTCTGAGCGGTTGAGAAAAGCACTTGTGGGTTGCTGTCATTGAACTTATTTGCTTTCATAACAGCCATCTTGGTCCAATCAGTGTAATAGACGGAGTGTTCAAACAGACTGATGCCAAATGGGTGAGGAATCACTGAGCCTCCATGCATTACTGTTTTCCTAAAAAACAATTAGACATTTACTCAACTCCAGGACAAACAGAAGTTCATCACTGAATCTTCCAATATAGAGAAATAAAGGCTTATCTAAATGAGGTCTAATACAAACCCAGAGACTAGGGCCTTAACTACACCAGATATTTTCACTACACTAGGTAGCTTGCCTGCATACCTGTGTAGACCATCATAAGTGGCCGTTTCTAAGTAGTCATAGCGACTGTCCACCCAGTACACTCTCTTGGCATCAATGTCCAGGGTGATCCCAGCAGGCCAGCCCAGTTTGGATCTAATAATACCATAGCGGTTGGTGCCGTCCATGTAGGCCCTCTCCAGACCAGGTTCACCATTCAGACTGTCCCAGTCAGTGAAGAAAAGATACCTAGAGCAAAATATAAAGGACATAGTCTTCTTACCCTCTTTCAAGATATAAGAGATCTGAGATCTAATCTTGAAACTATGCAATCACATTACAGTACAAAAAGCACCTTTTGTCAAGCCTAGACACTGCATACAGATCTCTCCTGAAAAATCTAATTATGGCACAAGACCCAAGTCACTGGACACTACCTATACTTTAGCATCATTTTTAAAGGACTCAGTAAATCCTGCAGGGAGAAAAGCATACTGCATTTGAAATGAACACCCAAGCACTTTCATCAGAAGTATTGCAGTTGTGTACATTAACTGTCACTTCCTCATTTTGCAGGATCTGTCTGGCCCAGATTCCATATTGGGTTTCAGTGCATCACCTCTTTTCTTATTACTTCCAGCTAATCCTTTACAGTAGTATAGTACATAGCTCTCCAGCAAACTAATTACTTAGTTCTGCTTAGGGAAGAGAGAGGACGACAGAAGAGGTGCCAGTGGGAGATACGCTTTTAAGTTGATCTGAGACCTGCTTTTGGTTTCTTTTACAAGATTAGAACTTCGGAGCTGCTGATCCTAAATAAGTAAAACTAAAAACGAGGATTAATGAAAGACGAAACACTTGCTTATTACATTTTTGCTCATTACATTTGGGTATTAGGTAAAGTCTGTTCCCACCGACATATTCTTTCCCCCTGCTCCTGTTTGAGATGGTGAAGCATAACATAACTTCTGTCTGACCTTAGCGATTTTGACTGTGTGCTTTGGCATGTGACGAGTGTTCGATGCTTTAAAAACCTCTGTAGTGTAGAAACGGCCTCAGCAACCTGAGCTGCAGTAGTCCTTTATTTAAATTACTCACCCAACCGTTGGGTCTAGGGCCAGTCCCCTTGGGTTCCCCAGGTTCTCTGCGATGAGAGTGACACGATTGTTCCCGTCAAAGTCCACCATGTCAATTCGGTTGACACTGGACTCTACCACATAAAGTTTATTGTTCACCCAGTCCACGGCCAGGTTCACAGGGTAGTCAACCGATACACTGAGGATCACCTGTAAATGGGACCCGTCCATGTCCACTGAGAACACCTGGGCAACAAATAGAACGATCCCTTATTAAAAGTAGAAAAGCTATTCAGTACTTACACATTCAAAGCCTTGACACAGTGCACTCCAGAACTATTGGCACCTTTATTTAATTTGTGTGAAGAAGACTGACGAAAATCCCCCTTTGTGTTTATTGAATGCTGTCTTTAGGTCACAATTTGATGAAAACATAGGAAAGGCTTATTTCTGGCACAGCAAGAAGTTTGTTGGCATAGAGATGACATGGTGACACCCCATCCACACATTAATGCAACAGAATCCTCTTGAATCTTTAATATGGTTATGGATGATGGGAGGATTTGACCAACTTAGGTCAACTCAAGTTAAATATGTGTGTAAAGGTAAAGATCAAACTTTATTTACATTCCCTTCAAGATTCGTGAGATCTGTATACTGTACAGTTTCAAATAATTTTACTAATGGGTGCTTTATTCTCAGACTTAACCTTTCTGAAATACAGATAGTAAATATTATCTGTAAGGTGGGTATAAGAGCACTGTACATTGTAAGTGAAAAAGAAAAAATGTGAAATTTCAACCAATGTCAAAATATACAGGATATGCTCTCTTTTTAATAATCACAACTGGGCTTGGGGTTCCATGTGTATCCAGTTAGCTTATCTGTCCAGTAGCATTTAGGCAGTGCCACAGGGGCAGTACTGTGAAACCACTGCCCTACTGATTTCAAGATGGCACCAGTTTCTCAGGGTGGACCACTTGGCATTATAACACAAGCTAAAGCACCACTGCTCTTTGCAGGCCTTGCTCTTTGGAAACCAAACACAGACGTCCTAGAGAGTAGGATTCTCAGTTGACCCGTTTAACGGAAACATAAGCTGTAGAAGAAGTCTGCTGCTTTGGCTCGCTCACAGACCCCCTGCTTGGAGGCTGCTGGCATTCCTTCGAGTTGCTGTACTAATCGCAGACCCCCAGCTCTTGGTATGTCCCTGCTTTTCAGCTCTATGGCTGGGGTTAAAACCAAAGAGCAGCCAAGAGCTTGAACAAAGCCCTTTGAGTTGGCCAAGGAATGCATAAAAAAGGCTGGATGCAGAGAAAACAAATACTGCATGGTCACGTTGGACGTTCTCGGCTTACATAAAATTGCACTGAAATATGTGAGCGTTTTCCAGCATATCAGAAACTTAGCACGATTAGAAAAACACGGACTCCACTGCAGATCAGATCCAGCCACTGGGACCGCAGCCATACAGGAGCCAAGCAGCTCCCCCGTCATTACAGTATTAGCAGTATCTACAGGCATCAGTCAAAGAATTCACTTTCCGTTGTCAGGATGCCAACTTCCTTCACAACTTGAGCACATCGACAAACATCGGGCCTGCTGATCCTCACGGAAGGGGAGTTACCAGGGTGCTTTTTCTAAAACTGCTTTGTTCCAGCAGGGAGGGGTAAAGTGAGGCAGAAATCACACTGGCACACTGGCACACTGGCACACAGGCGTTTTGATGGACTGGTTCTGCACGGGAATTCTGCCAAACACTGGAGACTGATGGTGCGAAGGTGAAGCCAGAGAAGAGTCTGGCTGGTGCAGTGGTGTGTGCATGTGTGGAGAAACAGTGACATTAGTACATGTCCCAAAAAAAATGAAGAGGATTGTTAGTAACAAATGTAAATCATACTCAGTCCATCAAGGCTGGCACCTCAAAGTCTCTATTAAATATTACTCATTAAACCGCAAGATGCCAAAAAAACCATAGAGTGGTCCATAGACACTGAAACCATGAGCAACAGTTTCATCAATTTGGACAGTTCTATCACAGACAACTGAATAGGTTTAAGAAACATTAAGACACATCGGAATATACAAAGCCTTTAATTACCTTGTTTTGAATCGTGTCTGTCCAGAACACCCTCTGAAGTTGGTAGTGGAAATCCACTCCTACTGCAACTCCCCTGCTTTCAGTGTGAATCAGGGTACGAAAGTTTTGGCCATGAATATCTCCAATCAGCACATCTCTTCCATTCGAAAAGAGCAAGGATGCCACTCCAGCTGCAGGGACATCAGTTCATAAGGTTATCCCCATTGTAAACTTTCTGGGTCTATCTAATGAGTTAATTCTGCTGCTTTAGTATGCACCCATTGCCCACACAGCCTGTAAATTCTACACAGAACAGTAGTAGCCACACAGAAGCCTATATTCACCATAATTGGGATGTGGAGCAGTGGGACTGATGGAGCTCCAGACGGAGTGAAATGGGAGTGACTTTTGTGAGCCAGAACTAATCATCCAGCATCAATATCTGACCTAACAAATGTCCTATAAGTACCCTTGATTTCAGAAGAAATGCTGTCAGCGGGTTTCTACAGAATTGTGCCTTTATCGCGTGCCATTACAGACAGAAAACTATTCCAGTTTTATGATAATTAGCAACGTAAGCAGCAAGGTGAGTTGGAAAATGTCAATTTTGGAACACTTTATTCAGCTAAAACCTGCTTATAGGACCACACAAGCTACCTGTAGTGTATCTCAGAGAGACACAAATAATTTGAAACTTGATGTTTGGCAGTGGAGCCAGATCTAGTTCTAAATTTCCTGGAACCTGCCAAAGGAGTGACTGAGTAGAAGACACTTGAGATGCCGAACAAAATGAAGGTATTTAAATCAAACCGAGACTCTCTTAGATAGATTTGTAGTGAGCTAGAAAGACGTAACAAATTAACGTTTAGCACATCTGTTAACATCAGAAAGATCACGATTGAAAGTTATGCCAAGTTTACATAGAAAAGTTGAGTCACGGCACAGATGCTATTCTGAAACTGTTAAACAGAATAAAAATGAATAAAGTTACTGTATCTCTCTTCCACTTTTTTCAGAGAGGAGTGTTTTTAAACATCGGTGAGCCCATGTCATCCGCACAACCCCAGAGTCAGACTGTGTGAGTAGATGTATCAGACATGATTGGGCCTGATGCCAAATTAGCCACGATTCAATGGAGGCAAGGCTCTTGCCAGTCTTGTTTATTTGGGTCTTTCCTTTAGTATCCACTTCATACCACTCTCTAAAACCCACTGCACAAGCTCTAGCAACTCAGGCGTAGCCACGACTGGATACAACTATTTAAAGGTGAATTTAAAGCTTGTTTACAGCAAATATCAAAAACCTTTACCATGTGCAGAAACCACTGTGACTAAAGCTTAGCAACTTCAGTGTCTCTACAGGATACAAAAGGAACATTGTACGAGCATCAGCAAATACAAAGTAGTTCAGACTGTGCTCAGCACGTAGAGAGCGCTCTTAGTCAACAGATACTATATAAGTTACACAAGAGAAAGGTGGACTGAGAATACAGCTGGAAACAGCGCATCCAGAAAAAAAAGATTCTGGAGGAGAGCGCATAAAAATGCTACACTTAAAAAGCAAAAACCTAAAACATACAAAGCCTACAAACTGCTCTGTATTGCCGAATGTATTCACTCACTCATCAGAATAATTAAATTCAGGTGATCCAATCACTTCCATGGCCACGTGTATAACTTACACCTCGGCCTGCAGACGCTTCCACAAACATTAGTGAAAGAATGGGCCGCTCTCAGGAGCTCAGTGAATTCCGGCGTGGGACCGTGAGAGGATTCCACCTGTTCCACCAAGTCCGGTCATGAAATTTCCTCACTTCTAAATATTCCAGTCTACTGTCAGCAAACTGGGAATGACAGCAACTCAGCCACGAAGTGGTACCACGTAAACTAACAGAGCGTGGTCAGCGTAGGCGTCCCTACAGACCTCCAAACTGCATGTAGCTCCAGAACAGCATAGAGAGCTTTGTGGAATGGGTTTCCATGGCCAAGCAGCTGCATCCAAACCATACATCACCAAGTGCAATGCAAAGCATCGGATGCAGTGGTGTCAATCACACCACCACTGAACTCTAGAGCAGTGATGGGGCATTCTCTGGAGTGATGAATCACGCTTCTCCATCTGGCAGTCTGAGGGACGAATCTGGGTTTGGCGGTTGCCAGGAGAACAGTACTTGTCTGACGGCATTGTGCCAAGTGTGAAGTTTGGTGGAGAGGGGATTATGGGTTGTTTTTCAGGAGCTGGGCGTGGCCTCTTAGTTCCAGTGAAAGGAACTCTGAATGCTTCAGCAGACCACGAGATTTTGGTTTGTGGAAACAGTTTGTGGACGGTCCCTTCCTGTTCCAACAAGACAGTACACCAGTGCACAAAGCGAGGTCCGTAAACACATGGATGGATGAGTCCGGTGAGGAAGAACCCGACTGGCCTGCACAGAGTGCTCGACAGAACACCTTTGGGATGAATTAGAGCGGAGACTACGAGCCAGAACTTCTCGTTCAACATCAGTGTCTGACCTCACAAACGTGTTTTTGAAAGAATGGTGAAAAATTCCCATAAACACACTCACAAACCTTGTGGAGAGCTTGCCTAGAAGAGCTGAAGCTGTGGACCGACGTCATATTAAACCCTATGGATTAAGAATGGGGTGTAACGTACACGCTCATTTGCGTGTAAAGGCAGGTGAGCGAATACTTTCGGCACTACTGTGTTTATTCGAGTATATAAAGATTAAATAGAGGACAAAAAATGGAACACTTTTAGAATATGTAACTTATCTAGTATCAGAAAACGAGTGCAATTTTATACAAGCATGAAGTCATGGACTCCCAAAAATTCTACTTTCATCCATTTATATCTGCTTTACAACTTTAAGATCATGCCTTAAAAACTATGATGTGAAAGTAAGCAATGCATGCTCTCTATAGCTTCAGTTGTCATATATGTAGTAACTCACAGGATGTGTTAGCTCTGCAGTATCTGTGCTGCTCCAGCACATATCCCTCCTGACAGCTGCATCGATGGGTACCTATCCGATCCTCACACAGCTGATCACACACACCCCACAACTGGCACTCATCATAGTCTGCACAACGGAAACAGCATGAAAAAGACACAGGACACACTGATCATGTCGGTTCAGGACTGACTGGATTCTGTCTTCAGTTAAGATGAAATTAAACAAAACCTTTAGACGAGTGTGCTCTAATGTCAATGGTAGTATTATAACATGTTTGCATAATAATAATAGGTCTCATAATACTTGTGACAGGTGACATTACCAATACAGGAGCGGCTATTGTTGCTGTTGACCACATATCCAGATGGACAGAAGCAGGTACCACCTTCAGGAGACATCTGACAGCGATGTTCACAGCTTAAAGATGCACAGCGCCAGATACCTGGAATAAAAGGCAAAATACATTTCATTTCATGTCATCAGGCTGGATAATTGTCTACATTAAACCTTTAACCACCGTTCCATTATCAAACAAGGCTAATTACAGACCAATCACAATGGATTATTCAGTAACAACTATGAAATAGTTTCTAGCTATGTGGTTTTGAAAAGTAAGAATCAAAACGTGGATATGCAGACTTTAGAGCTCAAAGCATAAACAATAAATGTTACCTATAATGATTAAAACAGCGTTGTTAATTAAGATGGTATAATAGGAGTGGGCTATAGGATCTGTCTGTTATGAAACAATACTGACTGCAGTTGCGTCCAGCCGTCGAGTTGGTCTCATCTTCCCCATCAGGACAGTGAGGTGTTTCATCACAGAGATGCTCCATCGGAATACAAACACCAGACGAGGGACATGGCCATTCACCGGGGAAACACTCACGCTGGACATTATCTAAGGATATAACAGCACAAAACCTTTCAGGCCAGTTTCCTAGGGTGATTTATACCAAGAGGAAACACAAAGAAACTATGTGTTCTAGGGCTGTAGCAGTACATGTATTGGTACCGAACCATCACGGTACACGGCTCACGGTTCAGTACATGATGTCTTTCGGAGGATACACAGTACGACGGAGAAGACGTGATTGAAGTAATACGGAATCACACAGAGACCAAAAAGCTTTTTGTTACTTAACTTTGCTGCATCGTGAACCGTACCGAACCATGACCCCAAAACCGAGGTACGTACCGAACCGTGACATCTGTGTACCGTTACACCCCTACTGTATTCACGTGTTAAATACATGCAACCCATGTACTGTAAAGTCAATTAAAACAGATTACAGAAACAATGTTTGAGGTTTACAGAATATAAAGCAGCCTTATCTGCCATGGGATCAGAAGCAGCCTATATTATCTGGCAAAACAGTGTCGTTTTACATCATGGGAAGTAACCACTCTTAGAGGGTCACGTGGGAACAGTGGGTGCTCCAAATGAGGTCTCACAAAGCACAAGCCATTCAAAGCAACATGAAGAAGGTTTAAAAAGTGCTGAAGAGTCTCAATGATCAGCAGCCTCAGAGTGGAGATGAATGGCTTATGAGAGCCGTCTCTGTACACAACAGGCAGAAAAGTCCACAGCTGAGGAACTGCAGGTTAACATAAGATTTCTCACACGGTCAAATGCTCCATCAATTCTATTTACTTTTGGCCTAAGTAAAATACAATGAATCACTTAGATATGATATTCCTCAGTTACTGTGTTACTAATCCCCAGTAATTACTAATAAAATAGCATTCCTTATGACAGAGGAATCACCCACCACAGCCTCTTTCATCAGCATTGTCTCCACAGTCGTCCTCTCCATCACATAACCAGACCTGGTGTATACAACGACCACTGGGGCAAGTGAAATAAGTGCCTCTACAAGTAGGGTAAGCTGTGGGGTAGAAAAGCATCAAATAAGAGCCAGAGCATATGACATTCAGCTGGTTTTCGAGGGGTCAGGTGTCCCATTGCTTTTGATGAGATGAGATAAGATAAGATAAGATAAACCTTTGTTAATCCCACAAGTGGGAAACTTGTTAATAACACTGCATTCAGATACATAGACTTTCATATGGAGTTGAAACTGCAACCATCAAGTTTCCATTTACAACTGCTATAATGGTTCCAACCCTCCATGCTCTGGACTCCGGACTTTTCTATAACAAACTAGATCAAACGTAAATGCCCTGCAGTGGTAAATAAATATAAAAGATTCTTATATAAAAATAACATGTACATTAAACTGTTATTAAAGAACAGCATGGGCTCACTTACTAAACCTTGGGAGGGAATACTGTTTACTTCAAACAGAACTGAAACTGACATTTGTTTAATATTAACTGTGATGTACGTACTGCAGTTCTGTTCATCACTTCTGTCTCCACAGTCATCGTCATGGTCACAGACATACCCTCGTGGAATACACTCTCCATTACTGCACTGGAACCGGCCACTGCTGCAGCGCTGTGCTGCGCAGAACAAAGCAAAAAGCAGATTGTTATAGATATTTTTACAAATTGCCTGCGGTCTCGGCATTCTGTAATCTTCGGTAATATGTGTGTAATGCACTTTACTAACACTACAGCACAGACTACATCCGACTAACCTTTGGCTATAGCACCCTGAATAAACTGAAACACCTTATTACATTTAAACTCCACTTATTTACATTTACCAGTGACTATGCTGAAGTAGATTTGGGGGAAATTATGCTTTTTACGACATTACTTTCTTTCAGTATACGTTTCATGATATCAGGGACTAAGCTGGAGCTTTGCTCCACAGTCTGTTGTGCAGTGTAGGGGTACTGTGTACTCCTTGCCAGAGACAGACACTCACTGCAGTTGGCCTCATCAGAGCCGTCTCGGCAGTTGAGCACCTGGTCACAGTGCTGGCTCCTGTTATAGCACGCCCCGTTAGCACACCTCAGCTCCGAGCACTCTGGGTAGTCTGAGAGAGAAAGAGTCCAGCCATCACTCACTCTTTCAATTAGGTATAATGACTCTGTAACACGATACTGCTACATATGGAGCACAGCGAACAGACGAATTTTTCAAAGGTCTTGAGATGAGCTTTCAGTAACAAGAATAGAACTGCTATACCACTAAAGCATAATGTAAGTGGCTGCACTAATAAATAATATGCAATGCCATGTGCTCAGATTTTGGCTCAATAATGGAACAGCAGCTGAACGACGTTTCGCGCTAATCCACCAAGGAATCTGCAATCAACTTCTGACAACAAGAAGCATATTGTGGCCATTTCTGTCAGTCAACGAGCCTCTTAATCTTACAAATTGATTAAAATGCCACAGCAGCCTGGGGTGGAGGGGTGCATCCACCCCCAACAATGCACGCATACACACACACACACACACACACGCTGATGGCTAACTTACGGCAGTTTCTCTCGTCCGCCCCATCTGAACAGTCAGGCAGATGGTCACACCTGTACTCCCCCGGGATGCAGGCCCCATTAGTGCAGCTGAACTGTGTGCTGGAGCAAGTTCTGCCAGCTGCACAGACATCAAGGGAGACATTTTTAATATATGTGCTGGGTGGTCCTCATCTTAAGACACTCAACCTGTAGCCCACACACTGGGCCTATCGTGTTTCACCTACGTGAGGAAAATTACATGCTTTTACATTACCGATGATCAAGGCTACACCTGGACTGGACAGGCGGCATAAAAGTACGCAAGAGTGAAACAGAGAAAATGGGCCAATCGTGATGTAGGGGAGGTAAAGAGAGAGAGGAATAAGAAGAAGGAACATACGGCAGTTGTGTCTCTCATCAGAGCCATCTTCACAGTCCTCCTCATCATCACACAGCCAGGGGTTTGGAATGCACTCTCCGTCACTCAGACACTGGAACTGACCCGGCTCACAGGTCGCTTGGGCTGAGAGAACAAAGTGCAGAAACTTAATTAACAAACTCATACGAGCAGGAATAAACTTGACACAGTGTTTCAACTTCAGGAGTCTAAAGCGCCAAGCTCTGGCCAAGAATCAAATTTCCTCTTACCCCCAATGTAGTCGAACAGCCAAGACATATATAGTGTCCAAAATGTGCTTCTAGGTTTTGCACTGGAGCCATGAAGTTATAGTAGCTAACAGGTAATGGAAGCCTATAGGCACTAGATTATCACTGCAAGCTGCATTACACACATGCCCCTAGCTGGAGTAATCTCAAATGTCTTACATGGTTTCTGACATTCTATGTCTGTCAAAAGCCCTCCGTACTGCTGTTCTGCTGGTGCCTATGGTCCAGCTAATCAAACCCTTCAGGAGTCATACAGTGTCAGAAACCACCCAAGAAATAAAGTGAGGGCATCCACTGGGGTACAGTTGAGGAATCCTGATCTAAAAATGGACAAAACTACATTTAATAGATCAAAAACATCAGTACCGACCGTCTTAAAGCTTGAACAGTACTCATACTTCTGTCTACTGTTGTGCATTTTCTCCTTCAGTGATAAACTAAATGAGAACACTTGAATCACCAAAAAATGCCTGGCTCAACCGCCTTTGGTGTTAATGAGTCAGCATTTTTTTAGCCAATGTAGCATTAAAATTATACATTTGGGAATTGTTTGGTAGTATTTTTATAATGGGCTGCATTTTTTTTTAAAAGTAGGACAACTTTTCAGACAAGCGGCCTATGAAGTTCTTGAATTCACACACACTGGCCTATCTGGTGCGTCTTGTGAACAATTCTAGTGTGGATAATAAAACATTAACCACTGTATGTCATTTCTTCTCTTATCAGATTTAACATGATCCAGACATATCCATTTCATCAGCATTAACACGAAGCACTGCTTTTGATATCAGGACTGAGTGAGTAAGTGTGTGTGAAAGAGTGTTACTCACGGCAGCCGCTCTCATCTGAGTCATCTGTGCAGTCTGCAGTGCCGTCACAGCGCCAGGCTGCCGGGACACACCTGCCGGTCCCACAGCGGAACTGGCCCGACTCACACCCTGAACCTGCACAGCCAGAAACAAGGGCCTTTCCTAAAAACTGCCATACTTTTCCCACCAAATTTTCCTCACAACTATAATAATTAGTTAAACATTTAAGAGAATACACAAAGCAGAAACACTCACTACACTTTACAAAAGCTGAAAAGCAGTAAAGGCTCACTATCAAAAGACAAAAGAATGCAAAACGCAATGATGGTTTGGCATTACATTTGAAAGGCACCCCTGTGGCATGCATTTGCACAAAAGCAGAGCTTCACCAGCCTTAAGGTATTACCTTGAAGTAAGCTACTCTAAGCAGAAATTTCACTTCCTATGTACATAAGCTTAGAACTGGGTCACTATGAAAAACACGAAACTAAATGCAAACGAGTCGATTAAGAATTTGTAAAGTACTCCTAAGGAATGCATTTCATTAAAGCAAAACTATGTCAGCAAACCCTAAACATCTTTCCCTCCCCGTTATCATACATTCAGAACATGGACCGCACTCTTCACTCCTCTTATGAAAACACAGAAATGCTCTTTAAGTGTATGTGGAGGTGAAGGCTGCTATTGATGAAGCACACAGTTAAGAGCATTGACAGGCGGCGGAGCAGAGCGTGCCAGTCGACCGGCAGACACTTACACAACCCTCGCTTCTCTCTTCACAATCCTTCCTTTTGATCTCTGCATGTGAGTGGCATCTTGTGAGATAAGGTACCACCCCTGTACCTTCCCCGCCGTGCTCGGCGAGATATCGACTGGGGCAGCATAGTTCAGCCGGGGAGCCCTCCGACAGGGCCGCCTCAGAAAAAACGGAATGCACGATTCTGATTGTCTCTCACTTACACCCTGATTAATGGTGCATGCTGTTCCTTGTCAGAAATGTAATTGGGATAAATAGTGGTACCGGGTGGTACCGCAGCCCTTACACCCAAATTCCAAAAGCCGATGGGAGATGCAAGGTGGAGGGAGGTGGCTAAAGGGCTGGGGTTGGTGGGTGAATGAATGTCTTATCACTGGCTACCTTTAAACACACTCTCTCTGTCTCTGGTCAAACACACGACAGATACTGAGAGTAACAGAAATTAACTTAAAAAACAGATGCCGTTATCAAAGAAGCCCTAAACAGTTCAGAATTCATTCATAACTTAAAGGCTTTTAAAAGCATCTTCATCTTGTGTCTGTGGGGAGACAGTAACCTCACTGTCTCTACACCCTTCCATGTCTAGAAGTGCATCCACAAATTTTAAAACGAAAGATTACCTTTAAACCTTAATATCTGTGGACTGTCTCTCTTTCTGGCTACGGGCAGATTCATTTTTAAGCTTAGCTTAGGCACTGGAATGGACAGCTCAATATAAAAATACTTTTATATTTTAATATTTAAAAAATTAACTGCAGCTCAAACGCATCCTTTATCTTCTTCTGCGATCTTCATTCTGTCCTTAAAGATAGACCTAATCCTGCGCCAGCAGGCTGTGGGGTCAGTGCCTGGGCTACTGCACTAAAAGCATGGCGATGGCCTTCTCATATCGAGAGGTCCCGACTCACATTAACAAGGCCACACCAAACCCAGCACTTTTAAAGCGTGCCAGCCAAATGGACTTCCAATTTAACTCCTTCAGCAGCCAATTGGGAAGCCAGCCTTTTTCCTGCTCAGTTTACTAATGATAAAATTGTTCCTCCACCTGCTCAAAGGCAGTCTTTGTTAGGAGGACGTGATCCCGGAGGTTTCGGCAGCGTCTGTAATGCACAGGCAGACGGTTGGCACATACAGTGGTGGCGGAGGAGGACACACACTCTGACACAAGTCACACAACTGGATTTAAACATTCTGCCAACAGTTCCACACAGTGGGAGACAGAATGAGGAACTTCCTGTTTTGGTTATAGACGGTAGACTAATGTAACGGAGAAAACCTTCATTCTTGATTGAAGGAGCTGAAGGATGTATTACTGCCAATCATTAAAAACACTAAACAGAGAAGCAGAACGGACAAGTTTTGCTGAGCTCCCTCAGAGACCGCAAGCTTATGTCGAACCTAACCATGTTATACATTAAGTTAACAGCTTCAGCCAACCTTTGCCAAGAGAGAAACATATCTGTTGGGGCTTTCAAAATAAAGCCAGTGTTTCCTGACAGTATCAGTTCTGGGAAAGGTGACAGGCAAAGTGAAGTGGGCTCTCTGAACAGCACTATCCTGTGTCGAGCTGTTCCTTCCTTGGGAAAATTAACCCTTCACTAACAGCCATCCTCAAAATACCCTGAGGCTCCAGAGGGATTTTATTTGGACATCTTAATTTAGGAATTAAAAACAGAACTCGGGACTGCATGAATGACTACAATGACAGAACACCAGTGTGATTGTCTCATTGGCCATTGTGTGGAGAGTGGCCTGTATTATGCAAATGAATTTTGTCCTGCTAAAGGGGCATGTGGGTTTTTTCCCTTCATTAATGTCTTTGCTTGGGCTGTTTTGTTTGGTTTTAGTGTTTTCTTTTTTTTTTCGGTTCTCCCCCCTCTTCCCTTTTCGGACCATGTCTTTTCTAATTAGCCAACTTAAACCCACAGCAGGCGAGAATCCCCAAAACTATCTGAGGGGAAAGATAAGGGGGACGCCCCACCACCAGCCCACAAAGGGCAGCAGTGGAGGAATTTTCATTAGAATGAAGCCTCCCAAAGGCTTAGACCCCACTGTGAAATCACAATGGCACAATGGGCCGGCTGGCTGGGCTGCAGCCCTATAACTGAAAGTGTCAGCACGCCAAAAGAGCCTATGGAGATGGATAACAGAATGGAGGAATACAGTAGAGCTTCCTGCGCAAAAAGAAGAGGCCCCCTTGGCCCACCCTCCTCCATCCTTCTATCCTCCTGTCTTCCAAAAAAAAAAAATCAAAATGGCACTTGCCAGCCACTATCCCCCCACAACATCTCATTCTAGCCTTTTGGGGGCCATGGGAGAGGTGCTGCCTCTTTCATCAATGCCGCCTTGTTTTGGTGCGTCCCGGCAGTCTGGGTGAATGTGTTGGGGGAAGACTGGCAGTACAGAGCGTCAGGGCCAGCCTTGCTGTCAGAGCAGAGGGCTGCTGCCTGTTTCATATGGAAATGGACGTGGCAGAATGCAGTCAATTGCTTAACAACTGACTTTGGCTCTTGCAGCTCCACTGAGAGCAGAGAAAAGACTCAGTGGTACACTGAAGGGGTTTGGCATGGGTGGAAAGTAGAGAGGAGGCAAACCTGAAGTCAGGCCGTCTATTAAGCCACGCTCTGCTGACTTTCTCCAGAAATGTTAGTGAAAGTTTATCAGACGCAATTAATAGGAAAGAAAAAACATGTCCCTGCAACCACCTCTTCGTGAAGTTTTTAAGATACACTTTGGCATGTTTTAATATATGTATACATTGTTAATAAATAAGACCATTTATTAAAATGTGCCAATAAATAAGAGAGGAACACATCAAAGCAACTGAACTTTCACATTTCTTTGGAATTAGACTAAATAACATTTGAACCAAATTTGCAGCTCGGCAGGATGCATGACTGAGCTTGTGAATAAGCTGTGCCCGGAAACACACTGCACCACACTGCCCAGGAGAACAGTATAGAAATGTGTCCGAATGGGAGTCGTTAAGTGTGCTGTTTACAGTCAGGAGGATTAGAAGTCTTTACCAGTGCCAACTGTGTTAACTTCTGTTCATATTCCTAACACAGCAGCGCTGGTGCTGGAGGATTTACACCGGAAAAGGTCTCCTGCATGTGTGAGGCTTTAGCAGCACGTGCAAGACAAGGAAATGGGATTTTAGGTTTTTTTTCCTCAGTGTTTGAAAAACAGATGTCACTTACGGCTGTTTAGCTCGGTCTTTATGTAATGACTGACCACCCTGTGTTACATTGTAGAAATCAAGCAGCAGCTCAGGGTCAGTCAGGACAGCAGATCAGTGACCACCAATGTCTACCCACTACTTACAAACAGTCCGAAAATTTGAGGTCTATGAGTTTTCAATGGAGCAGAAGAATCTGATTAGTCGCTAAAAGGCTTACAAGCACAAATAACTAACAATATTAGTTGGGCTGTTAACAGCTTACACATTCAACGTTTCTTTCAAAGTATAAAAGTCTAACTCAGTAGTAAAATGCCTCCATCATCAAATTTGCCACAAAGGTTCAACCATCCTTGACAGCGACCATTAAGCAACAACTAGCATTTCCATCAGTAAGTCAATAATAAACAGTCCCCCTGTTATTTGTGCCAACTCAGGCACCTTAAAAACATCAACCCAGTCTGAAAAGCATGCGCAATCAGGTTCAAAATGTGGCAGATAACTCATTAATATCAATGATCAAACCGGCGCTCAATTGCTTCTCCTGAGACCTTTGACCCCTGGCAGAAAGCGGGTCTGAGGCTGAAACCCTGAGGGACCTGGCGGAAGCAGGGCTCATTGGATTAGAGAAAGTAACCTGTCCTCCTCCATCAAGGGCCTTTTGGTCATTTCCTCTCAAACACATGCTGAATAAAGCTGGATTAAAAGAAGTGGCTCGCATTTCTGAGGAGATCAACCATGACCACTGCCACAGATTCAGGCAAACACAGCAATATGGATTCACGTTCACTCCAACGGCAACACCCTGCGGCATGAAGGAGACAGCAGTAATCCAAAACAGCTCGTGTGGGGGCTACATATTGATTTACTTTCAAGGACATCATCGCCAGGCTGCTCTGTTGGTAAAAGGAGGGGAAACTAGAATTCTACAGATCTGTGAGCTTATGTGTCGTTTATATCTGCTACCAAACAAGTAAAAAAAATCTACTGAACGCAACAATCTTGCATAAACAGGCCACCTGAATTAACACGGGCCATTTTAGACAAAACACATCTAATGTTCAGCATTAAAATATAATATTAGTCTCAGCAATAATAATAATAATAAGTTAAATAACCAAGTTAACGTTCAGCATCAAAATATATCAGTTGTTTGGCTCAGAGGAAATTAGGGCCTAAAGTTCACCATCAAATTATAACATTAGGCTCAGTAATAATAATAATAATAATAATAATAATAATAATAATAATAATAATACAAACTGTTGACATCTTTTGGCAAATGTTAAATTAGGGGACAAAGAAAATATAACAAAGTTCTGCAACAAAATATAATGTCGGACTAGTTATAATAATAATAATAATAATAATAATAATAATAATAAGACCTGTTAATAACTTTTTATTGTTTGGCCTAACGGCTATTTGGACCAAAGTAAAATATGTCTAAAGTTCAGCATCCAAAAATATGATATTAGTCTCAATATAAAAATAAAAGAAGAAGAAGAAGAAGAAGAAGAA
>JBBPDH010000002.1:18938271-18951231 GCA_037974565.1 Clupeocharax schoutedeni
CAGTACAACTCACAGTACAACACACAGTACAACACACAGTACAACTCACAGTACAACACACAGTACAACACACTCTCATTCAGCAAGTTTTTCAGATTTATATCTATAAACTTCTCCAACTTCTTCTACAAAAATATGTAATTAGTAATAATAATGAATGAATGCTACTCTACTGTAGATACTGTATTTTCATACAGAACAAGGTTCTTCTTTTATATTTTACAGCACACTGATTTGAAAAATGAACTAAGACTAGTCCTCTTGTGTTTGAACTGTCCAGTCACTTTCTACTGAACAGGCAATATTAAATGTAAAACATGAAAAGAGATTCTTTTAGGAAACAGATGTGTTGAGTACAATGTATTTGACTGATGCTTTTGTACTTTTTTAAATAAAATACTTTTTGTTTAATGAATGTTTTTTAATTGCCCTTGTTGGGATTGTTGGTTCTTTTTGGGATCATGCATTCTTTTACAACATACCATACACAGTCATTTGAGTAATGGCATTTAGCAATAATATTGTGGCGAGCTGGCGTTTTAGGGGTTAATGTGGGTTTCATACCGGGGTGATGGGTTGTGTATGTGATGTGTGGGGGGTTATGAGCTGCACCTGTGGCTCATCACCATCTTGGCTGATTTTTCTGTGGGTTAGGGAGGGGCTAAGGGGTTCAGCTCCTCAGTCGGAGTATAGGAGAGGTAGAGAGAGGACGTGCTGGTTGTGTCTGTGTGTTTGGTGCCCTGTGCTTGTGAGGAGAATAAAAGCTCAGAAAATGCAAACTCCTGCCTGCATGTCACCCTCTTCCACGGCTCGCCACAATATAATGAAAAATATATATTAGCAAAAATTAGCATACACAATAAGACATTAGTTTGAATAAGTTTGAATGTACAACAGTCAGTCAGAAATTAATCCAAAATGTAGATTGCATATACTTTTTTAGAGGATGCACAATATATGGACAAAAGTACTGGGTCACTAATGGGGACTTCTGACATTCCAGTCAAGCTTTGCGTCTAAAATGGATTCCTTTGTACAAGATTTTGGAGTGATTTGTAGGAATTTTGGCTCATTCATTCTGTAGAGCATTTATGAAGTCAGGCACTAAACAAGAAGACTTGGCTCACAATCTCCAGTCTAGTTCGTTCCAAAAGTGCTGAATGGAGTTGAGGCCAGGGCTCTGTCAGGTCAAGTTCTTCCACACTTAAGTCATCCAACCATGTCTTTATGGACCTTGATCATGCTGGAACAGAAAAGACACTCCCTGAACTGTGTTTGCAAAGCATGGCGTTGTCCAATGTGTCTTGGTAAAGCATTAGGACTGCCCTTCACTGGAAGTAAGGAGCCACCATAATTCTATAATTAAGAAGCATGTCCCAATACTTTTGTCAATGTTGTGTATGACGAGCCTAGAGACATTCCCTCAATATACCTGAGTGTTTGATCCACGTGCACTGCGCTCTTTGTGACTGTAATTCAACCAGATATAAAACAACACGTGTTTTCTGTGCTGTATTTAAAAAAAAACAGATTAAGGCTTTAAAATTGAGAAGGATATTACGCACCCTTTCCTCTGCGTTTCAGAAAATCAGCTGCAAAGTCCCTGTTCATTTGACGCCTGCTGCTTGCCGTAGTTAGAACGCCGTTACCGAGGTGACGCAAAGACGCCAGTAAACAAATCCTCTTAGGAGGCTAACGCTAGGAGGGTAGATTTTACAGGCTTGTGTGGAAATTGGAGAAAGATCCTTGAACAGTATTTTGCAGATCGACTATGGCGGGTGTTTTAGATGCACTTTGGGAGGACAGGGACGTTCGTTTTGACATTACTCCTCAGTAAGTGAACAAGGGAGCTGAAAACTGCTGGGTAGCCGAGGGGCTTCTTCCACCAGAGATTAGAACAGATATAGCTAAATATAACTATTAAAATGACAATTCCCTGGCGAGGTGAACTGGGTGTTTCTGAGCAGGGAAATCACCTAAACGGACTGGACCACGGCCCTCCAGGTCTAGAGTTCGACACCCCTGCGCTGAAGGGACGGCTCGAGTTGAACCTTTTGGATCGGGGATGAGTTTTTCAGAGAAACAGATCGAGCTGGACTTTTGTATCAGGAATGAGTTTATTAGAGGGAAAAGGAAAAAGAAGAGGAGTCGGAGGTTTATGGATGTGGTGAGGAAGGAAGGACATGCAGGCAGTTGGTGTGGGATAGGAAGATCCCAGGATAGAATGAAATGGAGAAGGTAGATCTGCTGTGGCTACCCGTAATCACGCGTACCCGAAAGTAAAAATAAATACATGTAGTTGTTAGAGAGGTGATTATATACGTATTTCAGCAATGCCACTCACTGCACTTTGCTCAGTGCTGCGAGTTGTCTGTAAGATAGAGAAGGACTTTATTTATCCCAAGGGAAATAATGTTATCATTAGCATGCTCAGTGCAACAAGAAATTAAAAAAGATAATGTATGTTTTAAAACTAGACAACAAATAAAACAATCACAAGGGCACTATTGTAACACAATAACTGACATGGCTGTGTGTAAGATTTAGTGTGCTGCACCGGCAGATCATTAGTGCAAACTGATTTATGAAAGTGACTATTAATGGAATAAAAAAAAAATAAATGCAGTAAAATAGCTACAGATGATGAGGGGATGGGATTAACATACAGTAACACTATTGGGAACAGAATTACTTTAAAACTTTGCACCTGCAGAACGAGGAGGAGTTATAATCATACTTCTGGCGCGATACTCATAAGTTCAGAAAGTTTACGTAGTCTCCACACTTTACTATTTGCATCAGTTGTCTCTGTTGTAACTAGTTGTATGTTACTATACGCTGCACAGCGGTCCACGGAGAAACGTCTCCTCACACTTTGTGCGCATTCACAGCTGCTGATCACAAAGTAACCTTGAACCCTGAGCCTTGCTAGCAGCTTACATGTTAGCCCTCTCAGATCCCTTGTTGAGGTCTGGAAGGTCTTCATGGTCTGCAGAGGACAGTTAAAAGCCCCCTGACCCCGGAGAAGCAGGAGTATCAGAAACTGGTTTTGTAAAATGTTTGTTTGTTAGATGTTATCTGGTCAGGTGTAGATCACACTTTATCGTTCCTTTCGTCATGGTACAGTCAGTGAACTTTACTGTAAAGTACCAAGGAAGAAAATCACAGTTGAAAATGTAAAATGTCTGGACTTTGGTAGTGAGAAAGGGCTGAAGTTAGGTTGGTTAGAAGTAAGTCCTGGTTTTGATTTTTATTTTGCTTTTTTGTTTTCTAAGACAGATGAAAACCAGACCAGGGGAAGTTCTCATCGACTGTCTGGATTCTATCGAAGACACGAAAGGAAACAACGGAGATAGAGGTGCTTATCTCTCTAACCATGCAGCAAGAACAAATTACATTCTGTGAAAAAACTTTTTTTTTCTTTCTTTTCTTTACAGAAGCTACTACAAAAGCAGTAAAACCAGTCTGCCTAATTAAAACAAATACGCCTCATCTTTATAATGAATATAATAATATTATTATTATATATTAAAAGTATTTTTAAAAAAGCTTAACATGAGATTTCCCCACGTTTAATGCTACAGGACGACTCCTGGTGACTAATTTAAGAATCATCTGGCATTCAATCGCCTTGCCCAGGGTTAACTTGTGTAAGTATTGTTTTGTGAGAGGAGACTTCAGTGTAAAACCGTTTTGCCTCTGTAGTCTGTACCTGATGACATTTCTAACCAATTTACAGCGGTGGGATACAATTCTGTTATAAACATCACCACAAGGACAGCAAATTCTGTAAGAAAACTCCCTTCAAATTTATAATTGCTCCTGATTTATAGTATGGATTTATACTATGTACTGTGTAAGACATGCGGTTTGTAACTTTTGCAGAAACTGCGGGGCCAAACTGAAGCTCTCTATATTCTGACCAAATCTAATAACACAAGATTTGAGTTCATATTCACTAATGTAGTTCCTGGGAGTCCAAGGCTGTTCACATCGGTCATCGCTGTCCACAGGTACTGTAGTCACACATTCACAGTCTTCTTTCGTTCCCCAGTTCAGTGTCCTCCGAATTTAACGACAGTGTATTGTTTACAGCAGATTACTTATTGTATTCATTCATTTCACATGTTGTTTAACTGTTTAATAAACTGCTTAGAATTCTATATTGTTATTTTGTATGATTTGATCAATTCTTCATAAATTCTGTATTCATTTCTTCTGAATTGGAACTGACTGCTTTCCACTGTAGGGCTTATGAGACTTCCAAAATGTATCGCGACCTCAAGTTAAGAGGGGCTTTGATTCAGAATAAGCAGCTGAGACTGCTGCCACAGGAGCAAGTTTATGACAAAATAAATGGAGTTTGGAATTTATCCAGTGATCAGGTAGTGACAATAGTCCCTTACAGAAATATAAAAAAGCTTCAACCAAATGTTTTTGTTCAGGTATTTGTTAAAATGTTATAATTAAAAATGGGTTTTAAAAGACCATTCATGTGTTTCAGGGTAACCTTGGCACTTTTTTCATTACTAATGTGAGAATAGTGTGGCATGCCAACATGAATGAAAGCTTCAATGTCAGCATTCCCTACCTGCAAATTGTGAGTGCATGTTGCCATCAACTTTATTTAAAAAAATACATTGGTTAAAATACAACTGATGCAGCTTTTCCCCTGTTCTTGTTTCCACAAGCGTTCAATAAGGATTAGAGATTCAAAATTTGGACTCGCACTTGTGATCGAGAGTTCTCAGCAGGTGGGTCTAAAGACTAAGGGAAATCAAGGCGGCGCAGTGTTGGCATACAGACATTTCATGGGCTGTTATAGTTCCTTCTATTCACACGTATACACAAAGATGAAGGAAAGGGCTTAATCTTTACAATATGTCTGTATTTGCATTCACTCTGTGTGGCTGCTCTTACAGACAGGAGGATATGTCCTTGGCTTCAAGATTGATCCCATGGACAAGTTGCAGGATGCAGTGAAGGAAATAAACTCCCTTCACAAAGTGTACTCTGCGAACCCCATTTTTGGGGTGGAATATGAGATGGAGGAAAAGGTAAATGGAAAGATTTGTGAACAGAGTGATCTCGGCTGTAGGTAACTTGTCAGATTTAAAGTATTTTAAAGTGTCATTAGTATCTTGTTTAGCAGGACTAAGCTGTAAGCCTCTCTTGTTAAACCAGCCTCAGCCTCTGGAGGAGCTAACGGTGGAGCAGCCTCCGGATGATGTGGAGATCGAGCCAGATGAACAGACTGACGCCTTCACAGTGAGCATACTACGCTTAGTAATGAATGACACACTCGACAGAGAGCTTTCTGGCTCCCTCTTATACTCTGAAAATAGCAATGTGCTTAAGCCATGTATCATAATGTCCCATCAACATGGACTGCTGTTGCTTGGTTTCCAAAATGTTTACACTGACATGTTTTTTTTTTTTTTAAGTCATTATTTTACTTTAGTCAAACTGTTTTGTGTTGTGTTGTATTGTTCATTTGTTTGTTTTTTCTTCTATAGGCGTACTTTGCTGACAGCAACAAGGTATATTGACTTGGATGTCATGTCTTAAAATATTTGAATTGAACTTTAATATTTTTAATACATCTTTTTCATTTCATTTACTTGAAAGCAACAAGACCGGGAGCCAGTGTTCTCTGAAGAGCTTGGAATAGCAGTGGAGAAGTTAAAAGACGGCTTCACATTGCAAGGACTTTGGGAAGTAATGAGCTGAAAATCTTCACTCGGCTGGAGTTTATAATCGTAACAGTAAAGACCAAATGATCCTGCTCATATTGATTGTATATAAATGCGATCAGATTTTTTTGAAACATTTTGAGGCAAAGTTGTTTGAACCCAAAATATTGAAATCTATTTATTTTCAGATGAATTGCTTTATTATGACATTGTCTAGATTGTGGCATTAGCTTGTCTCATGTTCATGAATAGATATTCTTACTATTCACTGGCAGAAAATAAATGTATGGATTACTTTAGAAGAAAATTTTATAGCAATTATATGCCATTTTTGCTACTAAAATGGGTGTGTATAATTTGAGTTACAGTCAGCAAGTACTGTAGATTAAAGTTAGCAAAATAGCAAAAATAAACAGATATTTATGTTGAAGGTTGTCTATCATTTGGGAACCCTGAGGCTATTTTCAAAACTGTCCGTGGGGCTGAAGAATGCTGAACAAATGCTCCAGGACCCCAGATTAAATACGGTTGTAATGACAGCTGTTCTTTACTTACCAGTAAGCTAGGGAAGGTCAGCGAGGAAAAACTCTCGACATGTTAAATATACAACTGGCTCACGCATGACATATACATGAGTGAGTCATCATAAGGGAAAGAAATGAGTGACTTGGACCATTACCTGCTTTAGGACTATGACACAGTTTAAACCTGTGATGCTACTCTTAAGTAAACTCATCCACACTCACTGCCTTCAGGGTCATGATTCACATGATGTAGAAAAACAGTATCTTGCAGTGGTGGTGTCCTCAAGGGTACATCTTCAGTACCTTTATTTATTGAACATTGTACCATATTGCTTTGCCGTTATATTTCTAAGGTGTGTTGACTCCATGTGGTCTATCTGGACTCCAGTTGCGCTAATCTGACTCTTTAATGACCACGTTGTATCTTTATCATTTTACATTGTACCATGTTGTACCTGGCCAACGTTCTTTTAACAAGCTAAAGCGTGAAAGTATTAATAAATCCAGTTTACTGAAATACAATACAATAGAAATCATTGTCTTCCTCATTGGAGGAATGTGAGCGGTCATAAATAACTTCTAGTGTCTAAAGTCACCAGCTGTTTCTTTCTGTCTTTGACAGCTGCCTAATGTGACTCGGTTTTCTAACGAGGCCAAACTGAATTCTTTCTGTCTGTGAGGGGGACCTAAATATAGAGGGGCAGGGTTAAACTAGCCTGGCTTCTGTCTTTACTCTGTCGGCTCAGACAGTTACAATTAGGAGAGCAAGACAAGGAGAAGCACCGCAGTCACAACAGCCTCGCTGACACAAACATCCTCCGCAATGGAACCCATGTCTATGAAAGAGGATTTGAAGCTCTATCAGAGCACCCTGCTTCAGGATGGTCTGAAGGAACTTTTGAAGGAGAACAAGTTAATTGACTGCATTCTGAAAGTAGGGGACAGAAGTTTGCCGTGTCACAGGCTCATCATGGCAGCATGCAGCCCTTATTTTAGAGACCTTTACTTCTCGGAAGATGGCAAAGAGACCAAGAGTTCCAACAAAGAGGTTGTACTGGAAAATGTGGACCCGACGATCATGGACATGGTTGTGAATTATCTTTATTCTGCAGAAATTGACATTACAGATGAGAACGTTCAGGACATTTTTGCAGTAGCAAGCCGCTTTCAGATACCATCTGTGTTCACAGCCTGCGTAAACTACCTGCAGAAAAAACTCTCGATGGGAAACTGCCTTGCGATCTTCAGGCTGGGGCTAGTGCTCAACTGCCCAAGGCTGGCTATGGAGGCAAGGGACTACATAGCTGAGCGATTTGAGACACTAGCCAAGGAGAAGGATTTTCTGGAGTTTAACCCTCCTGAGCTGTTTGCCATCATAGGAAGTGATGCTCTCAATGTGGAGAAAGAGGAGATGGTGTTTGAGCTTCTGATGAAATGGGTCAGGAAGGACAAAGAAAGCCGGGTGAAGCTTTTAGGCGATGCCTTTGAGCATATTCGCTTCCGTCTAATTTCAGAGAAGTATTTCAAGGAAAAAGTGGAAAAGGATGACCTCATCAAAGCGGATCCTGAGCTGGAGAAGAAGCTTAAGGTCATCAAAGATGCTTTTGCTGGGAAACTTCCTGAGAACAAGGAGGGAGAGGACACCCTGCCAGGTTATCTGAATGACAGCAAAAGGCTTGGCATGTACGCCAAGGAGCTGGTCTTGATGATTAACGATACTGCAGCCGTGGCCTATGATCCTAATGAGAACGAATGCTCCCTGGCAGCCATGGCGGAGCAGATACCCCGAAACCATGTCAGCATAAGCACCAAGAAGAATCAACTTTATGTTATAGGTGGACTTTTTGTGGATGAAGAGAGCAAAGAAACACCTCTGCAGTGCTACGTTTATCAGGTAAATGATCACACATTTTATACATTTATATGAGGTAGCTGTCAGCTGAGACGATAGAATTTTACACTTAATCCTCTTCTTTACAGCTGGACCCTCTTACTCCAGACTGGCTTGCTCTACCACCATTGCCCACTCCCAGATGCCTATTTGCTTTAGGCGAATTTGAAAATCTCCTATTTGCTGTAGCTGGCAAAGATTTACAAAGCAACGAGTCTCTTGACACAGTAATGTGTTACGACACTGAGTAAGTCTACAAGCGTCCAACTTTTTACCTTCAGGGAAGCCCATGAATGACCAACTTGAACCTCATGTCTCTTTTCGTGGTTTGGCAGTAAGATGAAATGGGCCGAGACGAAAAAACTTCCTCTGAGGATACATGGTCACAGTGTGATCTCACAAAATGGCCTGGTGTACTGCATAGGAGGGAAGACTGACGAAAAGTAAGTCAAATGTTAAAGCAGTCTGGATTACAATCTGTATGTTTTGAAATGTGATTTTTTTTTCATGTTCAAAATAGCAAAACCATCAACAAGATGTTTGCATACAACCACAAGAAGGCAGAATGGAAGGAGGTGGCAGCAATGAAAGCCTCGAGGTCCATGTTTGGCGCTGTTGTTCACAAAGGAAAGATTATTGTAGTTGGAGGAGTCAATGAAGACGGTCTTTTAGCATCCTGTGAAGCCTACGACTTCGGAACCAACAAGTGGGTGCTTTTACACAATTGTGATTATACACAATATAAACTGGTGTTCGATATTATGGGACTAGGAATATTCTTTCTGCACCAGAAATACATGACAGATGTTTTAGACATGAATGTACAAATATCTATGTCTGTTTAAAAAACACATGCTTTTGTAGCCACAGATTGTAATAATCATTCATTTTTCATCGTGTAGGTGGGAAACCTTCCCCGAGTTTGCCCAGGAGAGGAGCTCAGTTAACCTGGTCAGCGCTGGTGGTGTGCTCTACGCAGTCGGGGGCTTCACTATGGTAGAGACGGAGAATAAAGATTGTGCTCCTTCAGAGATCACAGACATTTGGCAGTAAGTAAGGTTGAGCACCATCGATATGTGTAGCAGTAAAGATGATTCACCATTTTAAAGGCCATTTTACTGTATATTAAATACTCCAGCAGAAGGTTTCCAAAAGTCTAATCTTCACAATTCTTTAATCACAGGTATGAAGAGGACAAGAAGCAATGGGCTGGAATGATCAGAGAGATGCGATATGCAGCCGGCGCCTCATGCGTTTCTATGCGACTAAATGTCGCAAAAATGCCCAAACTGTAAAATGGTCTTTGTTTTAAACTGTATTTATTTTTAGTTTTATGCTTAAACATATTCCTGTAAGTGCTAAAATGAAATTCCGTACTCCACAGCAATACGTTTAAACATAAAACAGGCAACTGAACTCCAGTGTGTTGGTTTAGAGCCAGGTTGGCCAAACACACGCTCTGTACAAGCTCCAATGTCGTATATTAATATTTACTTTTTTACAAAAATAAAAGAAGAAAAAAACCCACTACATTCATTTAAGCTCAGATATAAAAATATATGCAACATTTATTTAGATTATTTATTACGAACATTCTATGACAAATATCACACAATGTATAAAACTCATAGGGGGTGTTTTCTGGGATGTATGATCCTGCGATGTTTTCTGTGTTGGGCGCTTTGTCCACAGTCCATTCACTGTAACTCCTTTGGCTATTGATGTGTAAACCAAAAGCACTTTTTTTCAAGCATTCATTCAGTTCCAACTGTCTCATGTTAGTTTTGTAAATAATTTCCTCCTCAAATACTCCTTGAAATCATCTTGGGTGGAATGCTCCATAGAATTCCACTCAAAGTGAGGAATCTGTGTTCGAGAGGAATTCAGTTTCAGATTTTCACATTTTAACAAATTTTCATGTTTAAAAAAGGAAAAGCACTATTTTCCTTACTCACTTGCAAAACATGATATCCTAAAATCTCCAGGTGTCTCTTCCTCATCAGGACTTCCCCTTTCATATGCTGCAAATTTTTGCAGTAGGATCTGGAATTCAGGAATTCTAGGGCAATACTGAGGAAGAAAGTTACAGAGAGTTATAAAAAGTTGTCCTTTCCCACACATCTTTCCATCTGCAAGATGCAATGCATAATCTTATAAATCTAAACGTCTTCACGCATTCCACAGCTGGGCCTGTAGACAGAGTTTCCGTTTTATTTTCACTACTGCCAAATGAAGGGTTACTTTCTTATACACGCACCGGCGAGCTCCTGGCGGTATATCTCTGCTCTCCTTCCTGACTGATCCTGAATCCCACTGCACCTTCCCATCTTCAGTGATTTGCAGCTGACTTGGCTCACTATAGGGCACCGCTTTCTGATTACGGTCCAGGACACACTCAAAGCCTGCAGGAATATTATTCAAACATTCAAACCAATCAATATACAGTTTAGTGCATCTGCTAGCTGCTGATACTGCAGCTGACACTGAGATCCTGCGGATTCACCAATGGACGTTTACACTCTTGCACGTTAAGATATTAAAAATTCTATTATAAAAACAGATTATAAAAATGACTAAGATGCCATCATATTAATGTTGATGAACTGGTCTGTGAAATTTAACACAATATATCATAATTACAATATAATTCACACCCAAATCTAAACATTAGCACAATAATGTTATAATACAAGAAAAGAAACAAAAATAACATAAAAATGAGGATAACAAACCCAAACTGCAAGGAATACAGTTCTAATACTTCAGAGATTCAGATACAATACAGTCTCCTGTTTAGGGGTAACAAGTGCTATAACTGGATATTAACATTACAATAACAATAACAATAGTTTCTGGTGTCTGTTTAATTTTTCCACATATAAACCTTTTCATCCAACATGACCAGCTGCACAATGTTTAGCTTCTTAAAGTCAGGATTTATTCAGGCCCTAACACAGTGTTTATTGCTCTTCGAGTCTTTGTAGGAAAGATGCTGAGTGGACTGTGTTACTGGTAAACTCTGCTAAATGCAACAATGCTTTAATCACTAAGCAACACAGAAATCAAACTTACCAACAGTGTAGTAGTACGGAGTTTCCACTGCTACCCGGGCACAGTTAATGCCCCCAAGCACTTCACCCAGCATTTTATGGATCTGCTGTTGTACTGGACTGACTGGGAGGTTGTCTATTTCACACAAAAAAAGCTCAAACATCAGTTACTATGTAATCACTGACTTCTACAATGCAGAAAACAACCTTGAGATAACTGGAGCATAATCACACTTCATTCACTCACTTCTCCTTTGGAGCCGTCTGCAGTAGCGCTCATGAAACCAGGGCACTTGGAACTCAGGGCACTCTAGACACACTGCGCGGTTGAGCTCCATCAAACGCAGACGTATCCGCATATTCTGAGCATCTGGCAATGCTTTTTGGAGAGACAATAAGCTGGGAGTCAGTACTCTGAGTGCTGCACACAACGTCAAACCTCACAATTTGCTGGTGAGTAGGAACATTGAAAGATTTAAGAATTGGCCTGAAAATGCCTTTTCTAATTTGTAGTAAAAATAATTGCTCATAATGAATTAATACTGTTCATTCCCTTTTAGCACAACTGTACATACTTTCAAGCTGTGCGTCCAGCTTGGCCAAGAAATCCACGCTGAATATTTCTCTGATTACTTCCTCTATGAAGCAGTTGGCCATAGCCAAGGTGTAGGCCAACAAGACCAGCATGTGAGGATCAAAAGAACCTGGTAGAATCAAGATCAGAACGGACGTCTGTAACTTAAGTTCGACTTTCTAAAATCAAAAGCATCAGCAGTTAGAAAGGAACAACTCACTGATTTTAGGAACGAAATGCTGAATGCAAGCATCATATAACTCATCCGCCAACGGGGGGTCATAATTAAGGATAACAAAAGGAAGCAAAATGGCATAGGTTCCAGAGTAATGAATCTAAAAGGGACAAACAGACACAAATGTGACTGAATACATTAAGTACATCCCAGATAATTACAGATTCAGTGGACAGTGAGAGGTCTTTTTAGATCAAGTCATTTGAATACATCTCACCTTATGTATGTTCTCTATGGCTACACTGGCAATGCGGTCCATTACTGGGGTACAGAGGTAGTTGGTTCTGGTCAGGAAAAAGGCCAGCTCTGGAACATTGGTCCAGGACACTTGATCTATCAATCTCTGAAGCATTGCAATAGTATCCTCAAGCAGTATCTCCTCAAACCATTCCCCTGTAATATACTTGAGCTCCTCCAGCACCAGGTCCAGACGGTCAGCTTTGTGCAGTCGCTCATGTCCACAGCGGTTCACAGTCTGAAGCAGACGGACATACTTGCTGCGCGTGTTGTGTCGGTAAGTGGGGTCATTGTGGATCCATCTGGCGACTGCAATGGTGTACGAATTGAGATCGCTTAGGCTACACTGAGGCAGAACAGCGTCTGCACGAGAGATGACCATCTCTTCCAAACGTGGAGAGGGGAGCATGGAGAGGACCCGAGTCAGCATGGTCACCTCATATGGATATACACTACCCTGTAAGAAACTAACAAGCAGAAACATTTCATGTGACACATAAAGATGATTCCTACCTATTCAAATAAAACTTTTTTAAAGAAATCAGTTTACATTTATATTAGTGCTGGGCCGTTAACGCGTGAGATTCTTATCGCGCGATAAAAAAATATCGGCGTTAACGCGCCCCCCCCGGTCCTCACTAGGCAGACTATGATGAATTTCACCTTGATATTTTAGTGCCATGTCCGGTTCATGCACGTTTTAAACCTGTGTAGGTCTCTCCCCCAGACTGAGTTTCACTTTCGCTTTCATTTTCA
>JBBPDH010000003.1:0-19667 GCA_037974565.1 Clupeocharax schoutedeni
GTTGTTTGCCCTTTCATGCAAACTGAATTTCTTTCCGTTTTCTTCACAGGCGCAGCTTTTAGTAACGCAAGGATATCGTCACGTTCGCGCGAGACCAGACGCATCTCGCGAGACAAATCTGATCTCATAAGATCTCGTACCACGAGATCTCATCACACCCCTAATATATATGTATAAATTGTGCGCACCCCCTGCGATCTCTATCGCCGCCCTAAGGGGGGCCCGGACCACAGTTTGGGAACCACTGCTAAGAGAGAGGATTCTCTGTAGCTGCATCATGGTGCAGCATAGTGTGGAATAGCTGAGAAGATAATCGGGGTCTCCTTCACACCAAACGCTGCACCCGCAAAGCCACCAGCATTGTGGATGACCCCAAACACCCCTGATACACTCTATTCTCCCTCCTCCCTGGCAAAAGGTTCCATAGCATACGGTCCTCCATTGCCAGAACGGGAAAGAGTTTCGTCCCTCCAGCTATCAGACTCCTCAATCAGAACTGAAACATAAACTGTACACACACACACACACACACATACACACACACACACACACACACACACATACAAACACACACAAACCCAACCCTGAACTGAATATCTTTCTTCTCCAAACTGAAAGAAACATCTTACACCACACATGCTACTGACTGAGATGATCAGTAATTAAAAAATAAATAAAAGTTAAGTGGCCAGTGAGTGTATATGTTCTTACATTCTGGCACTGGTTAATTTAACAATGAGTCATTTCAAGACACTGTTGGTAAATAAACATTGCAAACTGCCTTATAGCTTTGTGATTGGCTTGTTGGTTCATGCACATTTCTCTGTACTATGGTCAGCTAAACTTTGTTTAACTTTTCCCCATTTTTCCATCTCAAACCACAGGGAGACAAGTGAGAAATACTTTTGGAAAATTTTCAGCAGTTTTTTTCCCTGTAAACCTCAGTTGTTTGACTTTAAGAACATATGAAAAAGTGAGTGTTTGTGTATGAGAGAGAGGGAGTGCGAATGAATGAGTTTGTGAACACTCTGGGTAGTGACTGAGTGAGAGAGTGAACGAGTGAGTATAAACCTCTCGTTTAAAAGCAGAGCCAACAATTGTGCTCCGAACTCACAAAGGAAAAGGTAGGGGGTTCCGATTAGAGGGGCTTTTGTTTGCAGAGAGTCGGATGAGAGAATGCTTTAATGAAAACCATTGGATATCTTACTGTGAGTCTAATAACCACACAATAAAATGAGTCTCTAACCAGAAATAATGAAACCAAGTGGACTTTTGCCAAGCAGCAAATGGCAGGAAAAGCCTCTGGGGTTTGGGGAGGAGGAGAAGTGGATAGTGGAGAAGAGAAGAGAAAAGAAGAGAAGAGAGGAGAAAGAATAAAGTGGAAGAAAAGAGAAAAGGAAGAAAGGAGAGAACAGAATAGAAGGAATAGTCGGAAAAGAAGAGGAGAATAGAAGGAAAGAAGAGAAAAAAGGAGAAGAAATTGGAGAGGAGAAGAATGAAGAAAAAAATGAAGACAAATGAGGAAGGGGGAAGAAAAGAGAAGAGAGTGGGGCCCACTGTAGGCCTTGATCGTTTCTAGTTGGTATAGAGTCGGGGGGGACAAAGACGTCTCAGTGTTTTAGACTCCCTGCTGAACTGGGGCCATTTGACTGGCGTTGAAAGGAAATGAGGGCAACCTTAAACCTGTATCCACCTCTTTTCCACCCCCCTCGTCCCAAACTACCCCCTTACACGGGCCCCTGCACACACCTCTGGATAAAGCCTTGTACTGCTACACTCAATGATGAGTTAGTTAACAACTCACCTTTTCTGCTATCCCTACATGAACACATTTATGTTTGCATTTTGTAAGGGGAAAGGAATTATATATATTATATAATTCACTTACAATTAATCTGATGGAATTAAAACTGAAGCCAAAGAATTACAGCATAGGTCTGACACACTGTCCTGCGTAAAATAACACACTGATATAGTGAAATCTGGAACTAGGCGATAGTATATCATAGTACTTTAATTTCAGTTTCGGTATGAAAATTCCGAAAAAAATTGAGTGTTAACAAAGACTTATGCAGTTAACATAGACGTATGCAGTCACAGTATCCAGTTGCAGTCATATTTATCATGCAGTAGCAACTGCTTCTACAGATAAAGAATAGTTTTACTAATCTCAATATTTTGATAGACATTTGTTTGTTAGCTTCTTTCCTATGTTAAATTTTTTGGACAGTGACGATGTACAAATAAGCAGTTTCCTCCTGGATCAGTTAAGGATTCTGATTCATGTACTCTCCAATAATTAACCCTCCTTTTACCGTTTCTGTAACATTTTAATCTGGGACATATAAATATGCAAATCTCCAATTTATTGGAGGATTAACCCTAGTCCTAGATTACACAGCACTGTAAATAGAGATTTTCCACTGAAAAAGTAGTCCAAGACTAGGCTGAATTCCTGTCTGGGAAACGAGCCCCTAGTGTCTAATCAGTTTGGTGATACACCATCTTAAATTAACCTGGTTCAATGCATCTGTTAATTGCCAAATTAAGTGTGTTTGAGTAGAAAAATTACCAAATTGTGCTGAACAGTAGCAAAGCAGGGCAAACTATATTATTACCCTTGATTTCAGAAAGAACACTGAGTTAGTGAAGTCCAGCGAGCTCTGCACAGCATGTAGTGTATATAACCTTACACCTGTATAGGTGATAAAATAGTCTTTTCCGGTTCAGTTTTAGAAAAGGTGAAGAAGTGTTTAACCGTGTGGTCACAGGTTTTAACATAAACGCCAGTGAGGCAGCAGAGCAGAGGGCAATGCAGTGGTTTCAAATAACTTTCCAAAACAAAGTTTTCCTGAAGCAGAGACAAAGCATGAGGGGAAAAAGATAATTTATTCTGGGATTGGAGGTGCAAACTCAGTTTAGCTCTAGATGCATGGGAATATGCACTCAAATGCATGCACACACATGTACACACACACAAACACTGTCTTAGATGTTGCTGCTAGATTTAGCCTCTGTCTCTTTAGTAGCACTTTCTCTCTCTCTCAGCCTCCCTCTCTCTTTCTCTCTTAACGTGTCTATGAGCTTTGCTCTCCCTCTCTCTCTCTCTCTCTCTCTCTCTCTCTCTTTGTAGTTTTCACTTTTTTATGTTAAAAAGTGACTTGTTCCTGCAGGCTCCATGCCAAATTGTTTCCCATCTGCTCCTGATTACCTTTGGTTGCACTTGGTTCCACGCCAGCCATCTGGGCTATCTCTTTCTCTCTCCCTCTCTCTCTCTCTCTCTCTCTCTGTCCCTCTCATTTTCTTTCTCTCTCTCGTACTCTCTCTCTCTTTCTCTCTCCCTCACTTACTCTCTCTTTTTCTCTCTTCTTACTCCCTCACTTACTCTCTCTCTCACTCACTTTCTTTCCCTCTGTATTTTTTTTTCTGTTACTCACTCCCTATCTCTGTCTCTGTATCTGTATTTTTCCTTGTCTCACATTTGATATATCTCTGCATCTACCTGCTTTTTATTTTCCTCTCTCCATCTTTCTTTCATTCTCTCTCTGTTTCCCCTTGCTCTCTTTCTTTCTGTCCATTACTCACTCTCTCTTCTCTCAATTTAATTCTCTGTCTTTATCTGTGCTCTCCCTTACACACTGTCTTTCTCCCATCTACTGTGGCATGCACACTATGATGATTGGGGCAAATACAAGAGAAAGGAAAGAAGATAGAGAGATTTTAAAAGGGATAGATAGAAGGAGAGAGTGAGATGCACAGAAAGAGAAGGAGAGAGGTAGTTCGAGAGTAGGGGGGAGGAGGCAGTTTTTGGCAGTTTTGTGGAATGGTGACGGAAGCTGATAGCACTTGGCCTTCTCTCTCTACATCTCAGTAATGCTGATGCAGGGAAGCAGCGTGTGTGAAATTTGTCAGTGCCTCATCTTTCGGCGCTGAGTTTCTTTCCCTACAGAAAGTCTATATCTCTAATCTCATCTGTCAGGCTTTTGGCCCTGCTCCACCCCGGACAGGCCTCTCTGTGATCTGGAGATTTAGGCCTCCTCTAGACTGGAAATGAGTAGCAGAGTAGCAATTGGCCGATTTTCTTTAATAGCGCCCCCCACACCCAGCCTCTCCTTGTGCTGCCTGGCCCAGCATTACCAAGCAAGCAGTATTCACTGCTACATGAATACTAAGTTGGTGTAAAAGCTTATATGTGATTAGCCGATTTTCTCCTTTTTCTGGCTTGTTAGCTGTTTCTCATTTGAAAGCCAACTTATGTTAACATGTTACTGTTTGGTTTTTTTAGTAGTGAGTGTGCTTTTGCCTTATACTGCATTTACATGTTGGTATTGAAATAAATCATCACTCCTTCAGTATTGGTGCAGCAGTCTGATCAATGGCAGCATGCAATTGTGTACATATTGCTATGGTGATAGCATTAAGGCTCCTGCAAGGTCATAGTATGATCTACTATCTGTAGTGTTTTGTATACATGCAAGTGTTTCTGAATACACCAAACAGTGGGTTTTCTTCAAGCAACACTGAATTTGTTCAAATTAGTGTATGTATAATATATGTCATCACCACACCTATCTCTCATTCATGCAGCTTGTGGACTAATTGGTTGGGACATTAATTCAACTTAATTCATTTGATATAACTTAACAAAAATAATAAATGTCTTGATGAACATGGCTATTTCGTACATTAAAAAGTCCTGGAACTTGCAGTTTGACAGGCTTTGGCTGTAGTGCACTATATTATACTGGCATTATACTGAGCTTTGTTTTGAAGTAAACAGCTTGCTCAGTAATAGCTGATGACTGCTTAGCTGTTACATTCATATTTTACAGTGTTAACACCCAGAACATCTAGATCCTGTTTATTCTCGATTAATAAAATGTTTTCAAATATACTCTTGTGTTGGTTTTATATTTTCCTTTGTTTGTGGAAGTTTTAGTCTGTTAACTCTGGTGCCACAGATGGTAGCAGGTGGCCTAGATGTAAGATCAAGACTTTGGTCGATTGAAGTTGCCTCTAAAATAATGTTAAAAATGGATGCAAAACCTAGTGCTGGTGACCCAAGTCAAGTTTGATTGTCAGCTTAGTTTGTCTGTAGAGATGGAATGATGTCCCCTTTGGACCACATGGTACAGACATAGACACACAGCAGTACATTCAGTCAGACAGTCTCTTTTTCTGCTTGGTAATTAGTTAATGAGTTGAATAACAAAGAGGTGTCGATAACAAAGAGCACAAAATGTGCATCATTTCGGGTCACCAGGCCTGGGATAACTTTACAGTAACTTTTACACTTTAACACTGACTATCTGTTCTGCTGTGGTATGATACTGAACATGGTTTGTTTGTGGTTCTGGTTTAGGATCCTGAACTTTCTTCCCACGGACCAGTAGTGGACGCACACGGACGAGCGGGGTGTCTGGCCGAGCAGCACTGGAGTTCAGCTGAACAGAGACACACACACACAAACACAAACACAAAAAAACACTGTCAGACACACACACACACACACACACACTCAGACACACACACTCACACAAACACACACACACACGCACACACTCACACAAACACGCACAAACACAGAGCTCCTATCATGGCCCCAGAATTCAGTGCGTCACTCTGGTGAGTGGGGGGACGTCCCAGGCAGAAGACATGGTGGGACAGAGGGCTGGGCACCGCACTGAAGCTAGCTGTAGTTACCATGGAAACTGTGTGGAGGACCTTGGCCTGTGTTGGGGTCATCGCCATGGTCTCTGCTGTAGTAGGAGAGAGTACCTCAGTTCGGGACGGCCAAGGTGATCATGGCTATAGCCATCTCTTTCTTAAACACACCCACACACACAAACACACACACTCAAACATTTTTGTTTGTGAAGGAGGGTTTTCTTTGACAAAGTGAATTATATGCATAAAGTTAATATGTGGCAATAAATATATATTAACATTAAAAGTGATTTTTACATCGTTATAATGTAAAATATTGTCATTGTTGTTCCTTATCCTGTGAAATTATTTTTAATCATTCTGTCGGCATTACGGCACATATATTCACTTTTATTGTTAGTATTAGTTGATTGATTGATTGATTGATTGATTGCTTGATTGACTTTGTTTCATCCATAGTTTGTGTATATTTCTGCACATTTAATGCACAGTTGGAATGAAAATAAAGCGTGAAATGTGACTTTTTGTATTAACATTAACTCTTCAAATTGCTTAATTGCATAGTTGTTTGTGGCTAATTGCATCTAATCACATTGTTTTGTGCAGATAATTATAATTAATTGCAGGTTTTGTGTAGTTCATGGTGCATTTGTCTTATTTGTCTAAATCTGACTCTAGAGAAAGATTTATCTGTAGCATTTTCACACTATAGTCTGTGTTTCTGTCATTTATTCAGAATGTTACATAAAAGGAAAGTAGTCAGACATGAATTTGACTCATGCTTATTTAAACAAGCATGCACACAAATATGCAGACATGCCACACTTGGCACTGGAGTTGTGTTTTTTCTTCCATCCTTGTCCTTTAAATAGCTAAATAATAAGGTTAACATAATGCCACCAGGATTAGGTCATGTACTTATGTGTGCAGGGAAGCAGGCAGTTATTAAAAAATTGCTGTGTGTGTGTGTATAACCTAAGACACAGACAGACGCATTGCAGTCTAATAACTAAAGCGTGCGATTGTTCTCCAAGCGACGGGTGAAACAGAGACAGAATTGCGAGGAGTTATGAATAGGCTTGGTTTTGAGATGTGGACAGGGGCCCTGTGGTCATGGTGGCATCTGTTCAAGAAAGACTAGCTTCTCAGCCTAGCATGCAGGAACGCATTCTCTTTCACCAGTCTGGGCCTGGCCATGACTGGATACAGCTGTTGCACATCTGGGAGAGACAGAATAAGAGATAGCGAGAGACCTACAGTCAGACAGACAGACAGACAGACGAATGGCTCTTTCGCGTATGTCTGTTTCTCCACAAACAGTGGCTCAGACTCATCGAGCGTAACAGTACTGACTTGGGAACAGGTCCACCTCTCCATATGGCTGCATGAGTTTTGATATGATATAGGCAAATACTGATTCCAGATCAGTTACTGTAAGACATAGGTACAGAGAAACGATCCCCAACAAAGTATTCTAACCAGTGTTAAAAAATAAGATATGACGACAGATTCCACTGTATTTGTATGCCCAGTAACCCCTCACTCATTAGGTTGAAGGCTCCTGATTTCCTCACACACACATAGTAGACCATGTAACTGACTGTTGAGTTGAGTCACCTGGACGTCACATCTGTGCAAATGTTTACTGTCTTTATATTTATCAGACTTCTCAGAGTAAAACTGCTGATCTTCGGTTTACCTTTCACACTTTAATGAATACTGTAATGCATTTTAAATGTGAGCCGGGGCCTACATTAGTGCCCCTGCCTCTGAGAAAAGAGCAGCTAAATCTAATTTCCCTCCTTTATTTCCATCCACATCTAATTAAGAGCTATTTTACTCTCAGGTCCTCTAATGTAAACCTTGCCCTTAGACTGCTTCTCATGCGGGTTTGTTTGAAATAAAGGTGAGCGGTATAGTGTTTTATGGGGCTCCATTTGAGGACGCTGAGTTTATGAGGGAGGAATGGGGGCATCCCGGATCTCCCCTAGGCCTCTCCACGAAGATTAAAGGGAAGATCAAAGGCTTTTATAAATAAACGGAGTTCCCAGGACGTGTTAGAGCAGGGAGTGGCCATTCCGGCTATTGTGCTTCACTGTTTAGTTAAGACACTGCTGGGCCTTTGCTGTGGTGGTCTGAAGGCGAAGCATGTCACTTTTACCTGCGGGGATGTTGTATGATTATGCAGTTTATTTCAGTTTATTTTTCTGTAGTTGGTCAGTAAGTTGTGGCTCTGTGCTAAATAAGGTTACTTTTACATTACAGAGTTGAAATGGCATAAATTAATTTTGGCCTAAATATGGTTTCTTTTTCAGTGCTGAAATGGAAACTAATCTTTTCAAGTCTTCTAAATTTAGTCGTGGCCACTTCCACCCACTAACAAGGTCTTTGCCTGTCACGCAAAGCAACCAAGCAACTGACTCCTTCCTCTGAGAAGCCACTGCATCTTTTTTAGAAACTGATTAGCTGAACTGATAGTAACTAAATAAATAACAGGCTTTCTCAAGGAGAGCATCAGAAAGACATAAATTCACTGTGTATTGTTTTTATTAGTGTTTTGTGAACAAATAAACACTGCCCAGTTAAATAGCTTTCTCAGATTCCTTAGACTTCTTGCACAACAAAAGTGCTGGACTGTACAATAAAAAACATTATTTGCTTACAGAATACACTGTTTAGTATTTAAGTTAATTAAACTCTAAGTTACTGTATCTTATCTCCAGATGTCAATGAACCAAAGCCTGTTCGACATCACTATCTGCCAGTCTGATGGACAAAATTGGAGGTGTTGTTTTAGGATTGGGCTAGGCTCCTTAACTGCTGTGAAAGGTAATAATAATAGCACACAACAACTTTTCAGACAATTATATGGCAATGACAGCTGTTTGGAGAAGGTAGTTTCCTGTTCTAACATGACTGTGCCCCTGTGCACAAAGCAAGGTTCGTAAGTACATGGTTTGGTGTGGAGGAACTGCAGTGACCTGCACAGAGCCCTGACCTAACTGAACACCTGAAACCTTAATTGTGAGGCAGACCTTCTTGCCTTTACAAATACTCTTTTGACTGAAAGGGCTCAATTTTCTCACCGATACTCTCCAAAAAAAGAATGCGTAGTAAATGGACTTTTGACCAGTAAATGTAGGTGTTTCAGACTGTGTGATTAGAAAGTGCTACATGTATAACATAGCTGGAGAGATTATGCTTTTAACTGAGATTTTGGTTATTTGTAGTTTTAGTTCAGACACAGATGCATCCATCATTAATATGGCAACTAATAAGGATAGGCAAACGCTTGCGACTAGAGTCTGACCATGCAAATTGAATTTGGATTCTTGAAATTTGAACACTCATGTCACATAAAAAAACAAATCTGATTTGCTCTGCGATCTGAACATTTAACATACTGCAGACTTCAGGCCTTAATCATCACACGTTTATCTAAAACTTGTTAAGCAATATCAAATGGCCTTGTTTGTGTGCCATCTGAGACTGTATGATTTTATTTATGTCTTCAAATGAGAAAATATGTCAAAAATAGCAGGAGCAGCCAAAAAAAATCATCATTGGCTCTGACCTTACTGTTTGTTTCTTGATGTTCTGAAGTAACAGATGAGAGAAAAGAAAGATATGTGATGTGTAACCGTACATATGAGAACAGACTTCATGCTGACAAGGTCTAGAGACCTCACATGATGCTTCAACTGAATTAGTCGAGAACTTTTGGAGATGGAGCTTTAGGTCAGCTAGACCTCTCTGTGTGCTGTCCTCTTCCATGCTGTCTCTCTGAGGTGTTGACAGCCTGGTGAAAGCACAGGCTGAACCTCGAAGCAGCTGCGCTTTTACTGATCACACACTGATTCCATGGCCTCATCTTAGTGGATTTTAGCTGTGGACTTCTTTTCAACACAAGCTGAGCCTTGATCCCTTACAATCTGCTTAACATGATCTAATGTCATCTGTTCCTTTTGGCTTTTTGTTTAAAACATAAAGTAAGCATCTTAAATAAAAATTAAACTTTGTCCTACAGATACACAGGTTGAGTCTTTCCAGTACGCAAAAAAACCTTGTAGGTTGAGACTAAAGCTTACACTGCTATGGAACCGAACGAGGACACGACTGAAGCTTGTTTAAACAGGCTTTGGCGGGTAAACAGCAGCTGAAATCTTCATTTCACTCCGGAGCCTCTGGCCTGCTCTCTCTGCAGCACAGAGCATCTAAAAGCATTAAGGGAAACAGTCTGTTGGAGATCTGTGTGTTGACCTCTCCCCCTGAGTGCAGTGTTTAGTGTGCACTGTTGGGATAATAAATCTTCGGCCCCACTGCAGAGGGCAGGAAGTATAAGATTTCAGGGTTTCCATGGAAATGGGCAGCTCTTGGGCCTCTGGCCCATTAGCTTTTGGGTCGCACGTGAACTCTGCTGCTCGCCAATGACACAGTAAGAGTGGGTGGCTCCAAGCGTCTATTTGATTATCTTCTTAGTGGCAAGTAATCATGGTTAAGTACTAAGCGGGTAACAGTTTCTTAAGAAAATTAGGGTCAAAAACTATTGTCACCCTCAAAATTAGGCATCAGAGTGCACCCAGAAACTCTCAGGCTTGCGATGGATAGATGCTGGAGGCTAAGACGTCAGCACAGGACAGGAAAATTAAAGTTTGTTAGGCTCTACTATGTTCTTTCTTAGATCAATTTGGAAATAAAAATAGTTAAGGTGGCACAGTCATTCCCTTTCTAATATACTGGTATGTTCACTCTCCTCACCATTGGGGAAGCTAGTTTCTCAGAACTGTGCAAATTGAATATGTCCTGTCCCTAGCACTATTTAAGGACTAAGCTTGGTAAAACACTTTGTGAAGTATTACCTCCTCTAACGTACTGAGTAGTTTGCCATATACTCCTTTGTCTGTTTTGTCAATCTTGACTTATTTTGATTTTCGACTCGTGCTTCTTGCCTTGCCTCTGCCCTTCCTGTTAATGGTTTTTGTCTCATCTCCATGTGGAAGTTTGTCCCAGTTTGACCCTGAATACTGTATGTACTTTGTATCAGGGCTGTCTCTCTTATACTTTTCTGTCAGCCCCTTGCTATGAACTGTTTGTGCTGAAGGCGTATTAAAATAATAGAATTATGAAATAAATCCCGCAGCGTCTTTGTTAAGTAGCTGATTAAATGGGATTAATTACGAGCCACATATACTGATGAGAACAGTTTTTCCTGTCAGTTTGAAAGACCTTCATCTTGGTCTGGGGTATTCCCTGCGCTTTGACCTTGCTCATCTCTTCCCCTCTTCTGTTTGTTTCTAGCTGCGTTCTTGTCCAGCCTGGGTCACTATGAGATTGCCGTCCCTGTTCGTGTGGGCCCTCAGGGGGAGGTGCTGGATGAAAAGGAGCACTCGGACCGGCATGAACGGCAGCGGAGAAGCGCAGAGAGGCGGGAGGAGACACCTGAGTCACAGCTATATTACCAGCTGTCCACGCCCAGTGCCAACTTGTTTCTGAACCTGACACTCCACAGTGGACTGCTTTCACGCCAGTTTCGCGTGGAGTACTGGAGGAGGGGGCAGTTGGCCTGGAGTCACCCATACTCGCCCGGCTGCCACTATGTGGGTCACCTGCAGCACCAGCCTCAGTCCAGTGCAGTGGCCCTCAGTAACTGTAATGGCCTGGTAAGCTTTGACCTGTGCACGGCTTCAAGGGTTTCCAAATTCACATTTACACAAAGAATTTATATGCTATACTGATCCTTGGGAAGATTACTCAAGTCCTCTGCATTTAACCCATTCACCCGAGTGAAGCAGTGGACTGTTGACATTGGCGCCCGGAGAGCAGTGTGTGGGATACCTCAGTGGTGCCACTGGCAGTCCATAGATTCAACTCCATGCCCTTCCGGTCACAGGGGCATACCCTGTATCATCAGGACTGAAAAGTGACTGAAAAATTAGGATAAATTGTTTTTTAACGCATCTGCAATACACTCTACTTTTATTTTCATCCAGTTCAGGATATCAGTATTTTTTGCAGTATATTTTTAAGTCAGCATATTGGAGGCCAATAATAGCTGTTCTAACTGTGCTGCAGTTTCTCTCACCACTGCTGCTGCTTACAGAAATGCAGAACAGAAATGCTTAACACACCTCAGGCAAACTTAAACCCAGAGAAAGGCTTTCTGCCAACCCAAGGCAGATTTGTTCTCTCCACAAACCCTGGAGTTATTCCAACTGCAATTCAATAGTGCAACACAGAGACACCTGTTCATGATAGTGAGTGAGAGAGAGCATACATCAAATCTACTACATAAAAAAAAATCACAGATTAAAAACAAACCCTGGCCAGCATGTAGTATGATTAAATTATCTCAAAGCTATAAGGCTTGAGCTGGGTAACAGATTTTCAACACATATGTGTTGGATGATTGATGATGTGGTGGTAGCTCAGTGGGTAGGATACCTGCCTCCGGACCATGAGGTCACGGGATCGAATCCTACCTTCAGTGCCACCACTGTGTCCCCGAGCAAGACCCTTAACCCCAAGTATGCATAGCAGATAGTACAGACATTAAGCTCACTTTGCTAGCCTACTTATGTAGATTTAAGGGCATGACACGTTCAGCATAATTTGGTAAATTGATTACATTAGGTTTAAAATAACTAACTCCTCACAGAGGTGGAAAAAGTTCTGAATGGTCCCCTCCTTTCTATTTTTTCACCAGTTTAGTGAAGTACAAGTCCTCCCCCTTTTGAATTGGCATCATTAGGAATCAAGCTTTCACTCTTCAGGGGAAAGTCCCAGTGCTTACACAATTGTGCCACTTGGTAGCTGCAGTGATGCATCTGGTATACAATAACCTTCAAAAGCTAAATCAGGACAACACTAAATTGTGCATTGCCTGGCCATTCCAGGGCCAAATTTGGCAAACACTAGCCTCAAACAAACCTTTTTTGCCAAATGGTTTGGAAAAGCTCATTGTTAAGATGTCACCCATGATTAGCAGCAGTACAACATCCAGCTGACAACACAAGAAGCTTATTCTTCTCTGTTTTATAATAGCCCTTAACTTAGTGTGCACTGTGGTATTAATTACTGACCATTCCTGGCTGTGACTCTGGCTGTCAGTGCCGCAGGATGATATAATGTTCTTTTCCTACTTTCTTTTAAACCAGTGCTAGCTGGTTTATCACTCCATTCCAGAAACAGGTGTTTTGGATCCTAATGATGGATTTGGTTTCAAGCAGAGTTCTGTGGGCATGCTCATTACCGGCCCAGGCCAGTAATGCACCTGCGTAAACAAGAAGTTACAAAGCTGAAGCTAATGCTTCCCGTTTTAGACCTTCGTACTATTGGATAAATGGACTCAAAGATATTTTAAGGTTCAAGGTTACTTTCTTGTCATCAGCTATGGGCATGTACATAGTGAGATGTTTCCTCATGGACCACAGTGCAACATACAGCATTCACCGGTCAACACGGTGCAAGTTATCACATACAAACAACAAGCAAATAAGCTTATTGTCAACAAGCAAACAATAAATAGACAGCTAGTGTGGTAAGCCCTCCAGAATGATGAGAATAGCACAAGTATGATTATTGTACAGGAGGCGGTTAACACCATTGAGCAAATTGGGAAGAATGACAGATACAATACAATATACTGCACCATATAAAAATATATAATTACTGCACGGGAGCATATGATGTTTCACTGGAAATATGTTTTTTATTGCACAGTTAGCAGCACAGAAACCACAATGAGTAGGCGTAAAATTATAGCTAGTCAGTGACAGGCCTTAAGAGTGCCTGTATTGGACAGTAAGTGCAAGTGCAGGTTCTAATAAATGCATAGTCATCACGTATATTGATATTTTAAAAGAGTTATTTTATCATTTAAATATTGCAACACTTGAATCACTGGAGAATAATACCTGAATCAGGCCTGATCATTTTTTAGTTCATTAGTATGTGGGCAGTTGCTAACACTGGGGAATACAGTGGAGGAATAGACATGTTCAGGAAGGCATTAAGAAGCTCCCAGGATAATTACTGGTGGTCAGAGTAGCATAGCATAATTCAGTTGGGAATGAGCTGTGTGTCCACGAGGGCATCACTAAATTCATTACAGGATTACGTGCAATTTGAAAGCACACTTCTAACAGAAGGAAAGAGCAAAGCAACACGTGCGTTGAACTCCATGGCCTACAAGCCTCGAGGAGGAAGTGCAAATGTGTTTAATCTCTAGAAAGTCCCAGTACGGAATAAAAGGAGTGTTGCTGTGTATAGCTAGAACTTGACCATGCAGACCCAATTATTCTTCCAAAACATCTGGCCAGTCCACTTGCAATAGAGGGGCCTGCATGACCTCTACTGAACTGTAGGGGGGGTATAAAATCCTGTTTGTTTTGCCGAATGTCCGGCGAGGCTACTGATATCATTATCTTGTCTGTTGTTGTAATGGATCCATTGCGGGAAATGAAATTGCTGTAGAAAACTACAGAAGAAACGGCTGGTTGAGTTATTAAGAAGACCACAATAAGAAGACTCAACTGCACTTTGTATCAAAAATCAAGCTAAGCAGGGGTTTAAGTTACATTACTGAGAATAGGAATGTTTTTTTCCCCTTTTGCTGTAGACCTTTCATTTCAGAGATACAAGCTTTTCTTATGACCTTGACGATGCATCACTTACAGACATGGCACAGTAAAGTGGAGTTTGATGTAGCATCCAACTGTTGCCTCCTTTAGCAGGGGGTGATTGTGGCTGGCGGCGAGGAGTACTTAATTGAGCCCTTGGTTTCTGGTGAAAACCATACAAGTGTGGATGGACATGAAGGGCGCCCCCATGTGGTGTACAAAAGATCGTCATTACGGCACCTGTACATGGACCAGTCCTGTGGAGTCATAGGTAAGAGTGTTTCTTATCCTAAAAATGGTTTAAATGATGCACCATTCTTTCATGCTCTTATGAACATACTGATGTTTTGCTTATATAGATACTGCCCTTTTTCTGACTGTGGGCCTGAGTGACCACTCAGTAAATATACTTCTTTATCTGTTTTCTAAAAAAATAAGGAAAATTAGATACTAGTGAAAGCTATTAGGCTAGCAGCTGCACAGACCATAGAACATCCTTGATTCTCGACAATTCATACTCCACTGATGTGAGTCAAATCTGCTGAACAGAGTCAAGTGCCTGGTCTTGGAGTAAGAGGTAGCTGGGTCATTATTAGTATAGGATGCTGTTGAGCGTTCTTAGTACATTCATTCACATTTCATAGAAGTATTACAGTTCCGTTTGTAAATATAATGTAAGCATTACATATAAAAATCATATATAAGTGTAGCAATTATCATGATATTTTACAATTTAACTCAATTTAATTATTAATACTATTTATTTATTTATTTATTTATTTATTATAATATTGAACATTTTGTGCAAGTTGTTTGAAACTTCTGTCATAATAGGGTTATTGCCCCTTTCAGACACTTGCTCTTTGACAAACCTTCATAATTGAGAGTAATAACCTTTAATACTATAAGATAATTTTACTAATTTAAAATTTAGTCACATTTCTCGAGAGTCAAAAAAGTTTGACTTTACAGTAAAATTTCTGCTTTCATAAACATGTTTAAAATGTAAACTAAGAGCTATTTTGTAGAAATTGACATTCTTGTCCATTCAGTTACTAAATAAAAAGTCCTGTAATTTGACCAAAATGTTTTCAAAACAGCCTATAGCATAAGTAATATAACAAACTCTTTTAAAAAACTGACCTATGTTTATGTTATGTGGCCCAGAAGCAGTTATAACCTAACCTGGAATGTGTACAACGCTGAGGCCTGCTGCTGTTTTATACGTAAGTGCCTTAGAAGGCAGTATTGTGATGAAGGCACCTGCAACCCAATTGCATATGAGACAGTTTAGATATAACTGGGTGCCTTTCATCCTCAGAACACAGCCAGAGTAGGCTGAGTACAGCCTTGGTGTGTGGCTTAACTGATATTTATGTCATCTTACCTAGCAGTACAGACATGAGATGAGAATACATTTTCAATTGTGAGAGCTCAGAATATAGGTATAAAGGTATAAAGTAAGCTGGAATCAAACATTCAGAGGTTTGTGGAGCTGTTGGCCTGTCAGCCTGTCACTCAGTGTCTGTCATGTGTCATTTTTCGGCACCACACAGCTCCTTTCGTTTGTTCCACTCCAGGATTTTCTCCTGATATGAGCTCAGTACCAGTTCTGTAGTAATGCCATCTTCAGAATTCTCCAAAAGTTGATGTCCTCGGCAGGCTTGAGGTCTCAGTACGCTCTGGCTGTTTCAGATGAAAAGCCCAGTAAAAGCTTCAATTGGTGGCAGCGAACCATCAAACCCTCCCCCAATCAGATGGGCCGCGCTCAGCTGCCTCTGAAGCGCTCAGCTGGCCGCGAGCGCTACGTGGAAACCCTGGTGGTGGCAGATAAGATGATGGTGGGATACCATGGCCGGCGAGACATCGAGCAGTACATCCTGGCTGTTATGAATATTGTAAGTTTCAAATCTCCTGGCTTCCTGTTCCATATCTTTATTTTGTTATGAAGATTATTACAATGGGCGTTCTTTCACAGAATGGGTTTCATGACATATTTTGCTACTTGCAACCTAGCAAAAAACGTCTCAACATTCTCAAAAGGATGTAAATCCATGTGTCCAATAAAACGGTGGAACGAACCAAACCAAATACAATGGGAAGCTGGCAGTAAAGAACCTTTGAGACCTGCCAGTTCCCTCATTAAGTAGAGATTGAAGCATGTTTACACAGATGCCCTCTAAACAAACAGACCTTGTACTGACTTCCAGAGGCCTGATAAACTCTAGGATGGGGGTAGCGCAGTAGTCACAGCATATGTTAATAATGAGTTCATGAGTTCATAGGGTCAGAAAAAGTTCAGTGCTGTCTAAAGGGAATAAGCTTGGAGCTCATTTGTCATCTCTAGCTGAAGCGATGTGGTTGACAACTGGTTGACTTCGTGTTATTATATATACAGTAGTACTATAGAACAGTACTCATTTCATAATTAGAAGCAGTGTAATCCCGCGTCACGTACACTTTATCATATACACTTTACTTTTTAAGTACATTTTATTGTACTTCGTTGTTCAAACACAGGGCCAGAGTCTACAGAATGTTTTTTGAAATGCAGTCAGAATGGAGGAGGAGGAGCTGCAGTCTTAGTTCAAAGGAAAAAGTTCAACTGTTATTGAGACACTGCTGTAGGTTTGGTAGAATGGTTTACAGTGATCAGCATTTTTAACCACAGTGGATAGTTTAATTGTTTCACCGCTCACCGAAACTTCAGTTCATGAAGGCCTCAAAAGTGTGGTAGAAAATGAAAAATGCAACACATGTGTTAAACAACTTAAATGAATTGTGTTTCAAGGTTTTTTACAGCAGGCTTCAGTTTTTTCACCAGTGTCATCAGTTTCCAGTAAAACTTCAGTGTACACTTCAGGAGTTAAAAGAGAAAGAGAGAGAGAGAGAGAGAGAGAGAGAGAGAGAGAGAGATGGCTCTTTTTTTAGACTGGTCTTTTCTTGTTTCTTTGGAGGTCAGGTTGCCAAACTGTTCCAGGATTCTAGCCTGGGGAATGCAGTGAACATAGTGGTGACTCGACTGATTCTGCTAATGGAGGACCAGGTAAAAAAAAACACACACAGAGTATGCAAATATTTGGCCACTCTCATCACATTACACAGTTGAATTTCTTGGTAGGAGTTGACTCCACCTCGCCATGGAGCAAAATGCACAATTATTATTTTATTTTCTGAATTTAACATCTTGAAAACATACATTATAAATGTACCATAGGCATAAGTTTCACTTTTCCTTGCAGGAAGAGAAGGAAAGTTCAGAAATATTAGTTGGTTGTTTATAAGATGTAATTACCCGTCTTACACAATATTAATAATCATGTGCTTAGACAGTGAAGACCATTTCAAACCCTAAAGGTTTACTTATTTTAAAGTATGTTTTATAAAATATCTTCTACCTTCCGGGATTGTTGATATGTAAAACTGTATTCCCAGTTCCACCTAAGTGTTCTTATAGGTCCTTAACAGTGGTGGTGTTGGTGGGGGTGTTGGGGGTGGGGTACATTACAGTCTACAAGATTTTGTCTTGAATTAAACAGTTGTTAATTTGGGGCTCCTGAGTGGAGCAACTGATCTCTAATGATGCTATAGCCAGCTGTGACCGGAAGGTGTGCTCTGGTTCTCACAGTGTCCTGAAACTTGAGTGTTTTCTCAAATTGTAAGTTGCTTTTGATAAAGGCATCTGCTAAAGTAATGTAATGTAATGTGAAAGATTTAAAGGGTCAGAATTGTGTCATATTCAAGTTGTTCTCAAATTCTGTCAACAACTTTTCTTATGACAAAATCAAAACACAGAGACAGTTTGGATTTTGTCATTTTCATTCATGTTCAAGTAAAGTAATTTACCCACATTTTATATATACCTTGTCACAAATCATTAGATAAAACAATTGTTGCTTTTGTGTTACAAAGAATGTTTTTCTGGAGCCTATTTGGATGACACTGAAGGCCACACTTTTTTCATCTAAAGTTATTTAAATAACCATCAGTTGAAACTGTTTAAATGGTTCTCATTTTGGTGCCTCAGGCATCACTCTAAATAACATATTTTGCTTCCTTTATTTTTGTGAGTGTAACAAGTGTATTGCTGTAGGATCAGCAGAATGGTAAAGACAGGTCTTTCTTCCAGAACTTGCACAAGTACAGCCACTGGAGTTTATACCTCAGTCAAGTAGCTCCTTGTTTTTTTTCATTAATGGAGCTTAAGTGTCCTTCCTGAAAGAGTCTCTGCAGACAGTCCCCAAAAGTCCAGTCTGTTTGCCGTCCCGCTGTACTGGGTGTGGTACAGACCCTGCATGACTGCCCTTGTTGTTGATTGTGACCTGTCACTCCACCCTGGTGACGTACATACGAGTCCATGAAAACGCCCAGACTGAGCTGACACTGTTCTACTCTGTGTGTATGTTTACCAGTGTGCATATCCTTGTGTTCAACTTGGTCTGCTTTGTGGATGTGTCTGACTGGTTCACCCCCTTAAAGTGCCAACCATTTCTGACACAGGCATTAAATTGTGCTCAAATCTATGTGGAAAACCCCCGCTGATATATTGGGATCCTCTGGAGCAGCTAGAGGTGTACAGAGCCCACTAGCATTGGGTCGTAGGAGCAGTGGAACTGCATTCTCTGAAGGGATGAACCTACATCCAACATATCTGTGGTAGTAGGGTGTCAAGAATAATCAAAGCAGAGATCTTGATGTGTATCATATATATTTATATATATGTCTATATTTCTTTTAAAAGCCTCAGCTCTGCTTTAGGCTTTGCACTGAAACCAGTGACAGGTGAAGTGAAAAACATTGTTACAGTCTCATTACAGTGACACCTATCAATATATATTGCACAGCAAGTGAACAGTCAGTTATTAACTTGGCCCCCGAATTCCTCAGATCTCAGCCTGGCTGAGTATCTGTGAGATGTGCTGGACCAAGTAGTCTGATCTGAGGCCCCACCTCACAAATTTCAGAAATCAAAGGACCTGCTTTGAACATCTTAGCGCAGTGGTCCCCAACCTTTATTTGGTCACGGACTGGTTTAATATCAGAAACTATTTTCACGGCCCGGCCTTTAAGGAGTGGCAGATAAATACCGTATTTTTCGGACCATAAGACGCACAAGTCCCTGCATCTTATGATCAGAATATAGCCTAAACATGTGCTGTAAAAAAAATTTTTTTCAACTTGCCCGGCTCTGTGCTCCATTCCCGCCGCGGCCGCCTGCCCCGCTCACTAGAGTCAGGCGCTGCTGGCTGCAATGCTCCATTCCCGCCCCCGCCCGCACGCACGCATGCACGCACGCACGCACGCCTGCACGCACCGCTCACTGGAGTCAGGGGACTGGACTCTAACTGGTACAGTGTAGTGTACGGTGACGGTCCCTTCCTT
>JBBPDH010000006.1:3359-16151 GCA_037974565.1 Clupeocharax schoutedeni
TTTCCTCATTAAATAAGATGGGATTCAGCTGATCACTAATCAGTCCCTCATAAAGCAGAATGAGGTGTTTGTGTAGGGATTTAACAGACACTGGACTGCAGTGGTGGTCATACATGGAGTGGCGGGTATAGAGATGCAGATTTAAAAATTAATTTGAGTGGTCTCTTATTTTTTCCAGAGATTTTTTGTTATGTAGCTCATTTTCCACATATGGACAGTATGGATGGGGGAAACAATATTTCGAAACAATATTTAGAGACTTAAGTCCAGAACAGTGATTATATGGACCGTGTGATGTATTTAAAGGAAGCGCTGTTGCAGTATGTAGCGGTAAAATCGCAAAATCGCAATTTTGTTCATATCGCGCGGCTCTTAGCGTCATAAAATGTTGCAGTAAAGATGTAAATGCTGACCTGCAATGCCATCAGGGACCTGTAGGGGGTTGCGGCGCCACAGATCGAAAACTACTGCTCTGTAATGCCCCTCCAAAGAAACCACTTCCTTTTTTTTTTTAGTTTTTATGAAAATATCAACAGTTTCAGTGTTAGAAATGGTCCCTCTGTCAGTTCTGGGTCTGTTTAGCACCCGGGAGAGAAACTCCTGTCAACTTGAGGAGCATTTAACACCCTGTTTTCACTCCAAGTGTCGGATATAACATGTCTTGGCAGGACACGTCCAGTAGCTCATGTCCCCTCACACTCTTTCTCCCAAAACCTCACACCTCCCGCCCCCAACACCCTCTGAGGGGACAGTGGAGGGGACCCTCGAGGAACTACACAAGCTTGTTATTACTGACAAAACTGAAGAAATATTGTCTTTAATATACATTTGTAAATATAAGAGATGTTAGAGAACCCCCCCCCATAGAATGCATGCATAGTCTTCAGAGCCTTTCAGAAGATTTCAGTAGCAGAAAACATTATTGATACCAGAAGCACATAAGTTTAGATAAAAGTAAATATTATAAATCAAACTTATGATTGTATTAATCCTGCAAATAACAAATACAAATAAAAACAAAGTGTACACTGTAGTGGTTCCTAAGTCAGGTCTTCCTTAGTTGGTCTACAGTGAATCTACATTTGATCTCTTTCGTCAATTATAACAAAAGTACTAAAATGGTTTTTTTACGCCATTTGAAAACACCAGCTGCTCTTTAAAATCTGTGAGAAATTTACACAATACAGACCAACAGAAATGACATTAACATACAGAAATATAAAGAGCTTCTTTTACTTTATAAACCTGCTCTAGAGACAGATAGACAGACAGACAGACAGACAGACAGACAGACAGAAATTATTTCTCAGACAGTTTCAGGTGCTGGTAAAGAAACTGAGGGGAGGGGGGGTTCAGTAAAGGGGTGTGAATTTTACCCCTGAAAGCTCCAGTTTTCCTCCCTGTCCTGCTTTAATGGTTTACAACGAGGAGACAAGTGTCCTCATTAACATGTGAACAGCTCTCAGACTCTCTTTCGTTTTCTTCACACCCATCCACTTCCACACACACGTCTGCAGGTCTGGTTTCACCATCAACTTTCTGTTTTGACAGTTTCGTCAGTCTGGAGCTCTTGGAGACTAGAGGTTTCAGTTACATATATATATATATATACAAAAATAAAATAAAAAAACTGAGACTGTTTACTGCTGTTTTACTATCATCTGTATACTGTACATTAAAATGGGTTTCTTGCAATGATCTCTCTCAACTTTAAGGAAAAAAACATAAAAAATATGTATTTATATGATTTTTGAAACCTCCTGTAGCATGGAAACAATATTATTTGTGTTTTCCTTTCAGTTTTCTTTAAAGTTAAAATTGTTAAAAGCTGTTTTTAACATTAAAATGAATGAATAAATATGTTTTCCCAGTTCATGACTACCTCACACACACCTCCTGATGACTGGAGATTCTACAGCTTCATGAATAAGTACACATCTGCCTGTTATACACTGCAAGTCCTCTATTTTTTTTTTACTGTCCGGTGTTGACTGGATGAGAACGAGTTCTGCTTTTGAGTCTTGGTTTTTCTCAACGTTTCTTTCTCCTTCAGAATGTTTTTCCTCGGCTCGCATCTTGCCCACTGAACCTGGATTCTTTAAAAATGTCCTTCATACATAAAACTGACTTCAGTTTGTTAAACGTTGGAGAGACTGGAGCTACACATTAAGGTTCCTCTGCGGTTCTTGGCTTGGATGTAATGTTATAGAATAAAATATTTGATTGGTGGAAGTTCTCCGCACCCACATGTATTTGTTTTAGTACCATCTGTTTCTAGATTCATCGGGTGATCAAACGTGTTTTTCTCATGTAAACACAGTTCTAGGCCTCATAGAAGCCTGTTTATTTTATATGTGTATGTATTTTTATGTACATGCAAACGGCTTGCATATTAAAAACCCTCAAATCATTTTTAAACAACATTTGAAACAAAAGTTAATTGGATAATTGTTGGAAAGCTCCTTTAAAGTAAGCAGGTAGGAGCCCATTCTTCTGATGGTGAGGGACAGTTAGTCCTGTGTGAAGAAGGATGTGGGCGGAAGGTCAGGTGTGTTATAGTGGATACTAGTGCTGCACAATATCAGGAAAACATGCGATATGCGATAATCTTCTTGAGTGTTGCGATTGCGATATCACATGCGATAAGTGAGTAATAACTTAGCCTTTATAGTGTTAATGTATTTCTGCTTTGCTGGTAACAGAGACTCCAGACACTGACTAGTCTATGCAGAACAAAAACTTAATGCAATATTTCCATTCCAACATGATTTTTTTTAAGTATTTACTTAAACAGAGCATTTTAATGCCTCCCATAAAAATTTGAACCATTGAACACTGTTGAAAATATTTTTTAATAATTATATAAATTATAAATTATATAAATGTAAACATAATTGAAATTATAGTTAGTTCTTAGCCGAAAAAAAATAGCAAAAGGAAGAATCTATAACAGCAGCACAGAAGATGAAGAAACTGCCCTTCTTCTCTGTGGCTCTGGGTGAAGGGTTTAGGAAAAACACCATTTACTGCTCAATCAGTCTTTCACGATATGTGTATATGAATATTGCGCAGGTTGATATGGTAAATATCAATGATATGATATGATACCGATGACGGTAAATGTGTGATATATTGTGCAGCCCTAGTGGATACTGAGTTTCATTCAAAGATCCCATTTGATCTCTCCTGTCAGCAACGAGCCGCCGAGCAGAACACTGATGAACATCATAACCAACAGGAGGCCGTTCACCAGCTTGTTCAAATAAATTAGTGACGTTAGCAAAGGCTTATGCAAACTCCAGCTCTGCTTAAGTTCTACAAACACTTTACAGAACCATAATACACCTAGACAGGACAGAACAAGGGCCACAGCAGTGGGCAGTATATCATAATAGTGGTGTATTATCTGAACGTATTTTATGTTCAGATTAAAATATAATTATAAAGTTATATAAACTATAACTATAAAGGTGCTGTATTTTTGTTCCTGTTGCTTCGGACTTTGTTTATTCTTATCAATTTGAATGTATTTATACTTTTGTTTATTTATGTGTTGATGTTACCATCTATATATCTGGTTTATGTATTTCGAATACGGGGTGTGATATTGGTTCTGATTGATAGGATGAGCCGACCAATAAGGTATGAGAATGGGGCGGGGCTTCGGGTGGGGGGTGTTGGTGCATTCTGCTCGCTGAGGATCGTCTCTGAAGGAGCTCAGATCTCGGAGAAGGTTGGAGCGGACGGACTATCCAGTCCACACACACACACACACACACACTTCTGTTTTTTGATAGGATCGCTCCAAATCCGCAGATGTTCTGACCTTCATCTGTAGAAGAACGTTCGACCACGAAGCTGGAGGTGCGACCACGACGTTCTCGCGCCTTCTCTTGGTTTTTGGGGGGATTTAAAGCAATACAAAGGGATCCAGGCTGCCTCCAGCGCTCGTGAAGGACGGAGAAGAACGAAAGACCCCCAACACCAGACTCGCGGTCTTTATCTACACCCAGACCTTTTAGACACGGAGAAGAATTTTGCAGTCTTCCAGAAGATAAGGAGAAGCCTGGATAAGCAAGGAGCCCCCCTGCAACACCTACCCAGCACCAACCACACCAGACCACCGGTCAGAACCGTCTAAGGGACATTTAATGCTTTTGGGACTAAGAAGATCCTGAGAAGATCCAACTGGCCAAACCCAACCAGCTTTGGTGGGTTGGAAGGGGGGTTCTGTCCTGAGAAGTTGATGAACTTTTCTTTGGTTTTATTGAGCCTGGAGATTCAGTTTTTTCCATTTTAATCACGGGCAACACTGTGGGAGGGCTTTGAACTTTGGTGGACTTTTCCTGGGCTCCTGGTGTTGATGCGCCTCTTGGAGCTCTCCATGGCTGGAAGGCCCAGCTGACGGTCCTCTCCAGCACCACACTTCCGATTTTCCACCTTGTTTTTTCATATTTTTGGAACAAATCCGTCGTTTAGAGACCACCAAAGGCCCCAATCATGCGACTGGACTGGAGGAATGTGGCCGCGCTGTGGATCCTCCTGGACTTTCTCCTGGGATCGGTGGCTGAGGAAGGTAAAGCTGAACCATCTCCTCCTTCTCTTTGGGGTTTTGACGCATGTGGGTCTAATGTTTAGACATTTTTTGCTCCTAGAGGCCCTCGCAATAGGCCGCCGTGGGTGTGTTGGAGCAGGAAACCATGAAAAATGAGGGAAACTCCATGAGCAGGGCTGGGAAACATACCAGTGTTTCCATTGTGCTCCACTACCTGTTTGCTTCTCCCAGAGCTCCAGAAACGCTCCGTAGATGTTGATGTTTTTGGTTTTTTTTAGAAGGTTTTGACTGGTGGCTGCTCTGAAACTGCCGCATACGGGAAGTATTTATACTTTCGAAATATATACAAAATAGATATGACACATCCTAAATATATAATGGCGAAATATACACCACGATTCCATTATTAGTCGCATTATAATTCACAGTCAAATATGCACATGTCAGTATACGGAAAAGCAAGTTAAATTTGTATATATTTACAGAAACGTCAAACGAGAAATGTTTCAAAACAGATTTGCATCAGAACCGCAAGAAGAATCAGGAGAAGGTTGAATCATTTTTTTATTTGTTTGTTGACTTTATTGAATTACAGGGCAGTTCGTTTGTTTTAGCGAAACAGTCCAAGACACTTTGTTTCAAATTTGCAGAGCAAAAGTAACGAAACTGAACACTGTTTCCATAAACAGAAAAGTTTTTTTTAAAAAATTGTTTGTATATTTATTAACACATATTTGAATACAGTAAAATTAGTTGGAGTGAAATGTTAATATTCTACAACAATCGAAGATGGATTGTTGCAGAATATTAACAATTGATTAAACCAAACACTCTTCATGAACAGTAGAGGTTTTGGGTTTTACTGACTTGCATTTTGGGTGAAATTAGTCTAAATCAAGGAAAGTCAAATGTTGCACATGAATCTAAGATGCATTGTTTCAGATTTGCAGAAAAAATGTAAGAAAAAAAACAACCTGTTGATATGATTTGGGTTATTTTGTTTATTTGTTTTTGTTGTTGTTTACATGGCCTGCAGTATGTTGTCAGTTGGGTCTGGGCTGATGATTGTGACTCTTGTTGTGCTTTGCTGAAAGAGTTGGGGTCCAGTGTTGGACGGGCACAATATCAGACGACATCCTACTGCGTCAACCGTCCAGCTGGACGCTGGAAGAGGTTGCTGTTGCCCTTATTAAACACCCAACCAGCTTGATTGGGGTCTGATCTCGTTATTAGGCTGCCGAGATCTTCTAGGAGTGTGTCCTGTTGATAAGGTGCTGTGGTGAAGCTTTTGTTCTTCAATTTTAAGCCTCACATTTGAGCAGAAAGTCAGAAGGAGCAGCCGGAGTAAGCTGGTTCCAGCCTGTGAGATGGTGAGATGTTCTCCTCTTCTGAAAAGAGGGCTTTCTGTAAGCGGGGGTCCTCCTTCAGCCGCCTTTTCACAGTTGCGGCTCCAGCTAAACCAAGATTAGAGTAATTAGAATGGGCTTAAGGTTTTTGTGGCCAGAGTTGCAAAGTATTAATCTGTTTAACCGCGTCGGGCCACCGCGTCCACTTCTGCTGCTGGACGGGGCGAGGGGTCCAAAGCTGATTACCCAAAGCCCAACAGTGCAAATAATAATCAACAAATAATAATCTACAGTAATCAGAGTTTTTTTAAAACTGTTAATTTAATCCAATCTAGTCTAATCTAATCAGACGGGTAAAGAAATAAAAACTTTTCTGCAGACCTTTCCAGCTCACCCTCGGGCGGCCAGGTTCCTTCTTTAATGTACTTTAACGATTTATTGATTGTGTCTGAACGCCAGAAGTGTTATTGATTTTATCTCAGATATTGACCGTGGTTTTTTTTTTGGAGTGTTTTGTTGCTTTTGAAGTTTGGTATTGAATTACGGCGCAGTCTGAACAGCTGCCCAGGACAGAAATCAGAGGGCCGTCAAAGAAGGAACCACTTTTTACGCATAATCCAAGCTGCTTTAGTGCACGGTTCTAGATAGCAGTGAGGGGTACAGGGCCAGAAACCGAATAAGGAAGATCAGTGAACACAGTCTGAGACGACTTGTCTGTTTTACCTGTTATTAAATCACCATTAGTGCCATAGCTTCAGTGCTAAAACGAATAAGCTGCTTCAAGGCGTGAAATAGACTCGCCTATGCGGTTTCTATGTATGATATCTATGGCCATAAAGGAAAGTACACATGCAGTTCATTCTTCTCAGCCAGGCTGCTACTACTTTAGGCTCTAATGTATTTCAGTCCATGTTAATAAATAACAGTGAGTCACGCTGCATCAGAAACCACATCAAGGGGTCTATTAGAGATCAGTCAACACCTCCGCACGCTCTGAGGCGAGTGTGTGATAACTGCAGATAGCATCCTACTCTTTTGTCAGCTTTACCTTTTATTACATCACTGGCTGCCTAAAACATCCCACACTCACTTCAAAGTGTGAAATAGACTCGCTTATGCGGTTTATGTCTCTGGTTATATCTCTAGACATAAACCATAAGCCTTCTGCTAGGCTGCTGCTGCTTCAGGCTTTGCTAATATACCTAAGCCCGTGGTTCTAGATATCAAACAGTGATCAGTGAACACCTGCACACTCCGACGCTGATATAAGGGGGCAATTTGGGAAAAGGCTGATTTGGGAAAGCATAAAATTTGGCACATTTTATCAATTTTAATTGCTTTAGTGACTTTAGACTGGATATAAAATAAAAATAGAATTTACATTGTTTAGACATTCACATTTTCACGAATGAGTCCAAAGTTTGCCTCCTTAGTTCAGCCCCAGAGCAACGAGATGAATGTTGATAGAGGACGTGTTCAGTGGTCTCTGACCAACTCGTCTATGTGGTTTCAGACCGTGTAAGACTCGAGCTGTAAACCTGGACAGAAGTGTGTGAGCAGGGCATATTCTTTATGTAGATTTCAGAATTCGCATAAGCTCTGTTTTATAAGTCTGTAAAATTTGTCTGATTTGTTAGCGTCACTATTTGAAGCTGTAGGAAATGGTTTTAGAATGCTCTGTAATGTTCTACGTAATGCTCTGTAATTCTCTGTATTTATCCATTATGTTCTATAAAGCTCTATATTGCTCTGTAATGCTGAGGTGGTGTGTGAAAACAGACCCCGTTGTGTAAAAAGGCTGAAGTTCACTATAATGAAGGAGTTCAGTTAATTTTTACAGTTATACTGTGTCCTAAACCACATCCACTAGTGTGATCCACCTTAATGAAGATCTGGATGCGGCGTGAGAAGCATTTAAACGATTTGAGCGACTATTTCGCCAGGGGTCGTCAGAAAACTGCACGGGTTTGATTCGGTTCCTTTAATCAGTTGTTTCTAAGGCCATTCTTTATGTAGATTCCAAAATCCGCATAAGTTCTGTTTTATAACTCCTTAAAAATTGGCTGATTTGTTAGTGTCACTATTTGAAGCTGTGAGGTGGCTTTAGGCTGCCTTAAGTGCCCATAAAACCGCAGCTCAGAGGCCGAACGAGTGGTTAACTCCAGTCCAGTCGCGCCGACGGCGCCACGCTCGCTGCGAGGATTAAGCTAAAGGTGACCTTTCAGGTGTGAACCCAAATTCGACACAGTCCTCACCTGTCGGCTCCGTATCACCCTGCTGCACAACGCGGCCAATCGATGGGGGTGGATTGTTGGGATTAGTTCCGCGCCACACGGCGCAGTGGACACACCTGCTACCCCACATCCGGAATCAATTAACCAGCCTGTGTGACACACACTCGCACTCCCACACACACTCGCAGCGCTGGCAAGTGGATCGAATTAATGAAGTATCGACTGATCTGTGTCATTAACTGGGTCGCCCTCCAGACAGGGAGGGGGCGACAGAGACGAGCGCCAGGGCGGCGCTAAAGATTTACTTATTTATTTCATCATATCTTTTAAAATACATTTAATAGCACCCATTTTTTATTATGCCTTTTATTGCCACATATCTATGAATCATATTTGCATCAATACATAATTCATTTGTTTACTGGATATTTCATTTAGTTTATTACAGTTTAATACACGGATTGAATGCTGGGGCTTTTTTGGTCAAAAAACAGACAAAAAATGTAAAGAATGTTTTTTTTCTTGCCAGAAAATTAGACTGTAGGGTTTGTCATGTCTAAACACATGTGGGCGTAATAATCCGCGGACACACACACACACACACACACACACACACACACAGAGTATCTTGTCTTGCCTCGCCTCGAGTCAGGAGTAACGTTTGTGTAAAAGTGCTGCGTGTTTATAGGGGTTGGTGCAGGTTAGAGGTTTTAATGCAGCTCTAAGACTCAGCACCCCCCCACCCAGGGGGCTGTCCTGTACTGTAGAGCGGTGGGGGGCCGAGGGGGGGTCTGGCAGGTCTTGTAATGATTAATTTGGAGAAGTGGGGGCGGCGGGGGGCAGGTTGGATTGTGGCTCGGGGAGTTTTTGGGGTGAGATTAAACCCGAAGGCGGATCCATCAGGATCACTTTACCCCTCTGATTCCCCACCGAGACCCAAAGACTGACCACAGAAACAACAAAGCTTTCATCTGATTCTCCTCCGCTTTCTCTCCCTCTCTCTCTCTCTGCCCCCCCCTTTCTCTCTGTCAGCTGAATCTTTTACCCCCAAGCGCCACACATTAAAAAAGAGCTTAACCATTTTACCTTCTGTCACTTTACTCTCTCTCTTTTCCTCTCTCTCTCTGTCTCTCTCTCCATCTTTCTCGCTCTCTCTGTTTCTCTCTCTCTCTTTTCCTCTTTCTCTCTCCCTCTATCACTCTTTCTTTTGGTTTCTCTCTTTTCCTCTCTCTGTCTCTCTCTGCCTCTGTTTCTCTCTCTCTCTCTCTCTCTCTTCATCTTTCCCCTCTCTCTCTCTCTGTCTCTCCGGTTCAGCAGTTGCCATGTTGGCATGAATTGTAATTATGTTGCCAAACCAATAAAAGAACAGTTAATATTAATAGTGTTAATAATAATAAAATAAACAGGCCCCTCACTAATTGCTCTCTCTCTCTCTCTCTGTTTCTCTCTCTCTCTCTCTCTCTCTCTCTCTCTCTCTCTCTCTCTCTCTGTTTCTCTTTCATACTGTTGTGTTGAGTGGCGTTTTAACTGTGGGTGTCATAAATGTGCCACTTAGAAAATCGAGAGTGTAGAGAGAGCAGAAAACACACACACACACACCATTTTGACTGTAGGGGCAAACACACACACTCTTGTGTTAAATGGCAGTGACACGTTTATGCGCTCTGGTAATGAGACAGACACTCTTCCATCAACATCATCTTTTCTTACTTTCCCTCTCTCTCTGTCTCTCTGTCTCTCTATCTCTTTCCCCCATTCCTCTCCCTCTCTCTCTGTCTCTCTCCCTCTCTCTCTCTCCCTCTCTCTCTCTCTCTTTCTCTCCTTCCCCCATTCCTCTCTCTGTGTCTCTGTCGTTCTGCACTCTCTGGTTTTTTTGCTGTGCTGTGTCTCTGCTCTTTTTCACTCCCGCTGCGGAAACGCCGATCTCTGCCAGAAATCCTATTAAACGGAACCGATTTTTATAAGACAGGGATTTGCATTTAAAGCAGCCTTTCCTTTCCTCTCTATCTCACTCTCACTCACTCAGTCACTCAGTCACTTTCTCTCTAAACGCTTTGTTCCCACTGTTTATCTCTTTCACCATGCCTCTCACTCCTTTCTCTCTCTCTCTCTCTCTCTCTCTCTTTAATCTCGTGATTAGCTGTTTGAAGATTGAAACAGCAGTTTTGTGCATCTGCTCTAATCTTCAGGCACCTTCTCGCTCTCTATGGAGTCACCAGAGCATGCAAGTGTGTGTGTGTGTTTCCACAGTAAAGTTGTATTGATTACTTGGGCAAAGTCAATGACTTTCATAAGAAACATTTTGATGCGTAATTTACTTAAAACCCAAGTGTTCCATCAAACTACATCATAATGTTCAAAGTGCTCTCTATAATGTAATATAAAAGCTCTGTAACGTTCTATAATGTTCATTAAAATTTCTATAATGCTCTATAACCCTCTAGAATGTTCTATAAAAGCTATTTAATGCTCTATAATGAGAAAGTTTTATGATGCTCTATAAAAAAAGCTGTAGGAAACGGTCTATAACACTCTAAGGTTTTAGAATGCTCTGTAATGTTCTACGTAATGCTCTGTAATTCTCTGTATTAATCCATTATGTTCTATAAAGCTCTATATTGCTCTGTAATGCTGAGGGGGTTTGTGAAAACAGACCCCGTTGTGTAAAAAAAGAGTTCGGTTGCAGGCTGAAGTTCACTGTAATGAAGGAGTTCAGTTCATTTTTCCAGCTCACTGTAAGTCATACTGTGTCCTAAACCACATCCACTAGTGTGATCCACCTTAATGAAGATCTGGATGCGGCGCGAGAAGCATTTAAACGATTTGGGCGACTATTTCGCCGGGGGTCGTCGGAAACTGCGCGGGTTTGATTCGGTTCCTTTAATCAGTGGTTTCTGAGGCCAGACGCTGTGGACGCTGGAGCTGTTGACTCGCTCTTTAGGGGATTCATCAGCGTCCGTGCACCTCTCTTACTCGCTCGCCCGCTCACTCTTCATCCACCCACACACCTCTCAGAGATTCACAATTTAGGACAAGAGGGAACCTCTGACCCTCACCCAATCAGAGCGAGGGGGGGAGGGGGAGAGAATGAGAGGAGAGAGAGAGGGTGGGGGTTGAGCGATCGAGGAGTTTGAGAGACTCCTGACAAAGTATTTTGTGTCAAATGAAGAGAAAGAGTGGGAAAAAAGCAAGAGTGGGGGCTATAGTGTGTGTGTGTGTGTGATAATCACAGATTGCTGTTCATATGACTGAAGGGACTTCCCAGTTCTTTGCTCTAATCCTCATCACTCAGGCTGAGTGTGTGCGGTGTGTGTGGACGTGTGACTGCGTATATGGGGGGGGGTGTTGAATCGTGTATTTAACATTTAGAAGAAAAAATTCAGTAACGTGTTCAAACTAAACAGAAGGGACACACACGGCGCTCACCGAATCCTCGTATTCCCTCCAGTATTACAGGTAGGTATGCACCGATTGCAATTTTCTTGGCCGATTCCGATTACCGATTTTTGTGTAAGTGTGATTGGCCGATACCGATGTTTCCGATCCCCCCCAGATAACAGGAAATTAGAGCGCTGCGACACCGACACAGAAAAATGAGTTTCAACTTTGTTAATGCAAAGTGGTACTTACTTTCCCTGTTTACCTGTTACATTTATAATAGTGGCAGCTCTAGAGCAAATGCAAACAAAAATCTAATTTTCTTTAATATAAAGCTTTAATTTCATCATTATTTTACTAATTTAAATAAATAAAATACACCCCCAAATAAAGCTCAATATAATGCAAATACAACTAAAGTTTAACATCTGCTTTCAAATAATAAGTTGCAGTGAGTGAACAAAAAATAACAAGCACCTTTTTGTTTTGGCAAAACAAAATGCCACAAATTGAACAAAATTACAAGTTTATTTTGGTAAACAAAAGCATTTCTGTCCAGAAATTCTGTTTCTTTTTCATTTACTATATTTCCAGCCAAGCTAAACAAGTGCTTGCTCTCAATGCTTTTGCATGGGGCAGACAGGTGTAGCAAGTGCAGGGAAAAGATCTTCGTAGATTTTCCAGTAAACTTCTGCTGCTTGGCATCTCCGAGACGTACGACTTTTTCATCCTCTTTGTTCAAAGTAAAGAAATTCCAAACGGCGGACATTTCAGCGCGTCTGAGGCTGTAGATACGAGACGCGTCTTGTTGACGCTTGGCAGTAGGTGTGTCTTCCACACCGGGAGTGCAGCAGCGGCAACCAATCGCTGTTGAGCAGATTTGAATGGCGGGCGCTCATGGAGAAACGCCTCCGCTGAGCGTTCACGCAGCCTGAATGCGCGCGTGTCTGTGCTGCAAGTATCACGAATCAGGCCAAAAATCTGCCATTTCTGATAGCCGGACGATCAATCGGTGCATCCCTAATTACGGGTTTGCTAAATTCTCCAATGAAAAGGCCCATAGCCTTCATTATTGCATGTGGGTGCAAAAATACTATTTTACTTTTACTGTTTTCTGTCTATCGTTTTTGTACTGGTTAGATTAAGCAAAGGAAACGAAGTGTTTTACTGTGACAGTGTCTAAAGATAAAGGATAAAGGAGTTCCACCCACTCAGCATTCAGCAGCACCAGTATACTGATCACCGCCTGATCATCTGGAATCATCTGCTCCTGGTTCTT
>JBBPDH010000007.1:26825-37766 GCA_037974565.1 Clupeocharax schoutedeni
TTCTGGACAGGTTGGGGTTTGATTGTTGAGATTGGATGTCTGGACAGGTTGTGGTTTGATAGTTAAGATAGGATGATGTGGAAGGGTTGGGGTTTGATAGTTGAGACTGGATGTCTGGACAGGTTGGGGTTTGATAGTTAAGATAGGATGATGTGGAAGGGTTGGGGTTTGATGGTTGAGACTGGATGTTCTGGGCAGGTTGGTGTTTGATAGTTGAGATGGGATGTTCTGGACAGGTTGGGGTTGGATAGTTAATATAGGATGATGTGGAAGGGTTGGGGTTTGATAGTTGAGACTGAATGTTCTGCACAGGTTGGGGTTTGACAGTTGAGACTGGATGTTCTGGGCAGGTTTGGGTTTGATAGTTGAGACTGGACATTCTGGGCCGGTTGGTGTTTGATAGTTGAGGTTGGATTTTCTGCACAGGTTGGGGTTTAACTGTTGAGACTGGGTGTTCTGGACAGGTTGGGGTTTGATTGTTCAGATTGGATGTTCTGGGGGGTATTCCAGAAAGCAGTTTATGCTACATAACTGAGTAAGTTCAAGGGTAAGTTAGTGCAGAACTTACCTGGTTATGTAGCATAACCTGCCTTCTGGAATACCCCCCTGTGCAAGTTCAGGTTTTATAGTTGAGACTGGAAGTTCTGGGCAGGTTGGGGTTTGATAGTTGAGAGTGGATATTCTGGACAGGTTGGGGTTTGATTGTTGAGATTGGATGTTCTGGGCAGGTTCGGGTTTGATAGTTGAGATTGGACATTCTGGGCAGGTTGGCGTTTGATAGTTGAGATTGGATGTTCTGGGCAGGTTGGGGTTTGATAGTTGAGACTGAATGTTCTCGGCAGGTTGGCATTTGATAGTTGAGGTTGGATGTTTTGGACAGGTTGGGGTTTGATTGTTGAGATTGGACATTCTGGGCAGGTTGGCGTTTGATAGTTGAGATTGGATGTTCTGGGCAGGTTGGCATTTGATAGTTGAGGTTGGATGTTCTGGACAGTTTGGGGTTTGATTGTTGAGATTGGATGTTCTGGTCAGGTTCGGGTTTGATAGTTCAGACTGAATGTTCTGGGCAGGTTGGTGTTTGATAGTTGAGATTGGATGTCTGGACAGGTTGGGGTTTGATAGTTAAGATAGGATGATGTGGAAGGGTTGGGGTTTGATAGTTGAGACTGGATGTTCTGGGCAGGTTGGCGTTTGATAGTTGAGATGGGATGTTCTGGACAGATTGGGGTTTGATAGTTAATATAGGATGATGTGGAAGGGTTGGGGTTTGATAGTTGAGAGTGAATGTTCTGGGCAGGTAGGCGTTTTATAGTTAAGACTGGATGTTCTGGACAAGCTGGTAATTGACAGTTGAATCTGGACGTTCTGGACAGGTTGGGGGTTAATAGTATTTGTAAAATCAGATCATGAGGTAAGAACGGTTAATACTACAGGCCAGATGTCTGGCTCTAATGATACTCTGCTTTTTTAAAATGTTATTACAAGAAAATGTCAGAATTCCTTAAACTAATTCAACTGACTGGATCTGACTAGTGCAGTTTAATGAATATAAATGTTTCTGTACATGTTTCATTAAAATAACCCCCACTTTATCACAGCAGCACAGATTCAACACATCCTTTCAGCAACTTTCAGAAATAACTTGTGCCCAAACCCTCCCAGCACCTTCTCCAGCAGCAAACTGTTCTGTCTGGATCATTTGGAACTTGTTGGTCTCCAGCTGGTCCTGCAGCTCAATCGGAGAACGATTTGGAGACTGGGGAGGACGAGACATCCCTCTCTAAACTTTCTGTTTTTTCTCTGGACTAGATATTGGACATGTGGAAGAACTGAGTGATACTTTTTTTTTATTTCTTGATCAACACAAAGTGAATGTCAGTCACAAAAGACTGACCTGATATGTCTCTTCAGAACCAGCCCTGATGTTCCATTTCAAGGCCACATCCACCAGCTCCTATAGGGGGATACCAAGGCATTACCAGATGGGCCAAGATATAAAATCCTCCCAGCATGTCCTGGGTCTGTCCATTGGTCTGCTCTTTATTGGTTGTATCTCCACAAGGTGGCGCCCACAAGGTTGCTTGACTAAACTCCACCTGAGCTGGCCTCTTTCACTGCAGAGAAGCAGCACCTCTATTCTAAGTCCCACCTGGATGTCTGAGCTACTCACCCCGGCCTTCAGGGTGCATCCAGCCACCATTTTTGTATCTACAATCGTATTATTTTGTTCAAACAGAGCTAGTGACCGTTAGTGAGGGTTGGAACAAAGACAGATTTTGTCTTCTGGCACAATTTCCATTTCACCACAACAGTTGATCCAACAACTGCACTTTGCCTGTCAATCTCCTGCTCCACTCACGAACAAGACCATGAGAAACACTAATAATTTGTAAGTTTGTGTAATTTTTAGAAACATTTGTGAAATGTCCTGTAACTTTAAATGCACTAATTACTGTTTCAGCACTTAATAGCTCCTTAAATATCTAACACTGGTCTGGAGATCCATTTTAATTCTTAACATGTTTGGTAGTAACATGCAAATGTAGAAATCTTCAGTGTGAGCCAAAACTTTTGCCTAGTAGTGAACTTGAACTCTTCTATTTGAGGCAGTATCCCACTTCCAGCTTAGAGGGACAAGCCACCCATTTCTGTCAAATGTCCATGGATTCATGTAGGCCAGTTATTATGCTACATGGGCAGCAGGTTGGGACTGAGGTCCAAATGGTGTGTGAGGACTGTGACCACCATGTTATTTCACTGGAAAATAACAGACTAACTCAAACATTGGATGTCAATTAAATTCTATGTGAGACTGCTGGATGGAGCAGGCCAAAACGTTTAGGCTGTGGGCGAGACAAATGGTGCTGATTTTCTGCTGTAGTGGGATGAAATCTTGTGGGAGTGGAACTAAAAAACAGCCCTATGACTTTTACTTTGCAGAAGCACGATCAGGCTGAAAGGAGTAAAACAACAGAGAAAGGAATGGCAGTCTTCATGACAAAATGTCTTAATGTCTCCATAGAAATGGACATTCTCTCTCCCAGGCAGTCTCTCTGAGGTTCTGTAGGTGTTCCAGATAAGATAAACTTTTAGTCCCACAAGTGAAAATGTGAGATGTTGTATGAAAGGGGTATCACATTTGCATTTTCTAAGTTTTATTTTCAAGTTGTGCACAAGATGTCTTGAACTGAGGACATCATAAACTACAAGTGATGGTTTTGAAAACAGAACCATGTAAACTAGTCAATGGTAGATTTCTTCCTAAAATATGCCAAAGAGCATCAGCTAGTTAACTATGCTACACAATTGCCAGGAGCCACAGCAGTTTCCTAAATGCTAAAACAGTGTCAGTCATGACAACACCGTCATGGCCCTCACCTGTCAGTGAGCCTCTTCAGCGCACGCTCGATGTTCATGCGATGCCCGACGCGACTCACTCCGAGGTCCAGGAAATCCTCTTTTGTCAGAGACGGCAGGTGGGAGCCGTCAATTTCATTGTCTAGGAAACGTTCTCGATGCTCCGCCAGGTTCAGGTAGGTTAACCAATCTGCGACGTCATACTTGCTCCAGTAAGGGAGGGGCTTGGATGCGAAAGGGCGATTAGGTGGGGGGGGCGTGAGGGTCGGCGGGTAGCTCATACAGGAAGGTGAAGAGCCGCCTGATAAGAAGTGGGTCGGGGAGAGCGAGCGAGAGACAAGCATTGGGTTGGACTGTTGGGCTGGGGAAGGGGAGGGCATTAGGGGTGGAGTTTGAGGAAAAAAATGCTCAGCAAGAGGATGGGTGGTAGACGGAGGGGTGAGGGGTGTCTGCATATCAAATGGAGATGCATAAAGGGGGGCCGAAGGGAAGAGAGGCAGGGAGGAAGGGCGCGGCGGACCTGGCTGTGGCCGATCTGAACAAGAAATCAGTGGACTGGGAGCACGACGGCGCTGTCCATGACCCTCGGAGCGGCGTGACTCAGACATAGAAAACAGCTCCATAGCTTTGGCACGGTACTTGGCACGATGCTTCGGGGAAGTGGGATAGGGCGAGTAGGATGGAGACAAAGGGGGGTGAGACATGGCAGAGGGAGAAAGAGGTGGGTGAGAGAGTGATATAGGAGAGATGGGAGTATGAACGTAAGATGGAGGGGACAGAGGAGCATGAGCGAGGGAGAGAGGAGAGAGAGGGACATGGGGCAGAGAGGGGGGAGAGAGAGGACAGTGAGAAAAGGACAGAGGGGAAGGCGAGTGGGCCCAGTTAGAGTAGGTCAGAGGTTGAGCCGCACACTGGGAGAGAGGAAGAGGGGTCAAGGTTGGTGTCAAGGGGCTGGCAGGAAGAGCGGTTGGATTTAGGTTTGCTGTCAGTGGTGAAGATGGGACAGGATTTGTGGTGAGTGTAGGAGTCAAGGTGTTAGGACTCAGATTTGGAGTTAACGGGTTTGAGGTAAGAGCTGAGGTTAAGGGATTCGGGCTTAAAGGGTTAGGAGGCAATGCTGGGGTAAGTACTGGGGTCAAAGGGTTGGGGGAAATAGTCTGAGCTAAAGGATTGGGGCTCATAGCTGGAGTTAGGGGGTTAGGACTAATAGTTGGGGTTAAGGGAACAGTAGGTAAAGTGGGGGACAGAGCTCTCTGAAGTGTCTGAGCAGAGGAGGGGAGGAGGGATGGCTGGGCATGACCTGTGGGAAGTAATGAAGACAGGTCTTCTGAAAACCTGCAAGAGCAACAGGTAATGGATAGAGAAGAGAGAGATAAACCAGAGAGAGTAATATACAGAAATGGAGAATCATAAGAACTGTTGTGATTCTTCAAGCAGACACACAGTGTTATTCACTGCCTGACAAGCAAACTGCTTTCAATTCACCAAAGTCACAGGTGACCTCTGCTCTATTCCTCCAGTCATCTCACGGGACAAGCTGTCTCATCACTGTGACTATTGAGACTCCAATACCATCATCTGACACCACTTTAGTGAAAATGTGGGGCCCTGTTGTTCTTAAAATTTGTTAAATACATCAATTTAAACCAAAAACAAAATGCCATTTAACCCAGTATTGTTTGGTTTTTTAATGCTGGTGCCCTGCATCTGTTTTAGGTAGCGCCTTTTGCGTGATGCTCTAGATAATTAGCAGGGCACTGAGTCCCTGGGATTTGTGTGAGTCTTGTTGGCAATAGATGGAATAAACTGAAGGCTCACTAAAGGGGAGCTGTTTAAAATTCCAAAGACTCCAGGACATCTTAGTAGTGGAAATATTATGCCCAGGCTATTATATCATATAAAAGACTTGCTGCTTAACTACAACACTTGTGATTTTGAACACAACACAGAACTTATAAAGCATTATGAGTAATGAGTATTGACATTCGCAGCACTGGAACGTCATCTCTTAAGTGGTATACTGACTGTGGATGCGGCTGTTCCACAACAGTTACTAGCCAGAGACATGTTTTCAGTTCAGTTTCTGTCAATAAACTCAAGCACTTGTGATAATCACTCCGTGATAATCCATATCTGTTTAGCCGTACCAGTGTTGCCAAGTCTATAACGTGACTGTAATCAGTTTAATGTTGTATTTCCCAATCCTAGTCCTAGAGCACCCCTACTTGTTTTGGTGTTTCTCCTGCTCTAAAACATCTGATTCAAGCAAATCAGATCTTTAAAAAGTTTTCCCTGAGTTGGCATGGGCGTGGTACTGTACCAGAACACGCAGGACAAGGACCCTCCAGGACCAGGGTTGGGATCTAAAGGATCATGCAGCATGTGCAAATGTGGTGGCAAAAGCGGATGACATCTAACCTTTGGGACTGCTGCAGCCCTTGGCTCTGCCAACTCCCTAACTGCTGCAACTTGTTGCTGAGTTCGCTGATGATGCTGGCCTTCACACTGGAGAGGGGAGAATTCAGACGTCGGTCCATAAAAGTTGGAGTCTTCATCATTGCCTCTATTCCTCCTCTTTCACCCATGAAGTCCTCCTCTGGCCTGTAAAGGCTAGGAGCCGCGCTGGTCTGTCGACGTAATGACGGCACTGTCCGGCCACTCTCGTTGTGCACTTTGGCCGTGTGGTGTAAGTGTGGTTTGGAATGTGGTGGCGGTGGAGGTTTGGCTTTGTGTATGTGTGTTTTGGAGTGCATGTCATTTTGTGTTTTAACAGGGTGCCTATCCGTGTTGGACAGACTGGAATCCAGGGAAACTCTTCTTCCCGCTTTCACCTCTTCCCTCAGTTTTCCACTCTCTGTGCTAACCCTTCTCTCTTGTTGCCGCCTTTCTCTCTGTCCACTGGAGTGTTTTTCCATGTGCTGGTCACTGCTGCTGTGGCTGTCTGGCTCCTCGATCCCCGAATCCACCGTAGCTTCTGGCCAGTTGTGGCTCTTGGTTGCTGGTGGAAGCTGGTTACTTATGGCGACTGGCGCACTTGCCGAAGGGGTCGTCATTGTGACAGTGACCACAGAAGCAGTTGCTGTAGCTATGGCAGCAGTCGTCATTGTAGCATAGGTAAGCGTGGCATTTCTGTCTTGGGGCGGATAGAACAGCGGTTGAGGTCTATGCAAAGAGGCGGGGTCTGAGGTTGTAGGCGGACCAGAAGAAGAGGAGGACGGAGGGAAGGTCTGTGGAGACGGAAGGGATGGAGAGAGAGCGGACTGGGTCAGGTTAGCCACTTCACTGTCGTATGATGTCAGACTGGAAGCGGCAGAGTCCCCAGCTTGTGGAGAAGGGAGAGGTGGCTGGGGTGGTTGCGGAGGTGGAGGTGGATTTGCTGGGGGTATTTTTGGGCAGAGCTGGGGAGGTGGGATTAGAGGAGATGGGGGGAAAAGATAGGGATGAACAATTGCAGAAGGATGAAAAGACTGTGAATGGGACTGAGTTTCCGGCAGAGACTGAGAGGATTCTGTGGGTCTTGGGGGTTCAGAGGTGTGTGGAGGTTTATGGTCCTGTAGAGACTGTGGTCCTGACTGCTGCTGTGGGTTCTGGGCATGTTGTTGTTGTTGTTGATGGGTGTAGCCTGTTGTTCCTTGTATTGATCTATCCACACCGTTAGCAAACTGCAAAGGAGGGGGGAGGGGCTCTGCAAACACAAACTCATCAGCCACATCAACTGATGGAGCTGGAGGAGGCAAAACCATTACTGCCCCTTTACTCTCTCCCACAGGATCCCCATCTGTTTCTTCATCTCTCGCTCTGTCTGTCGATTTAGCTTTCTGAATGGCCCTCTCTCCTCCTCTTGCAGGTTCCTGGGCAGGGCTAGAGAGTACATGGCTCATGTGACCCGTAGCATTAGAATTTATTTCACTCTCCATGCGTAGTAAGGAGGGTCTGCGAGGGGCCTGAGTTGTCCCTTTTCCATACCCTTCCCTCCCTTCCCGGTCTCTTAGGAAAGTCTGATACTGATTGGTTCTGTCGGCAGTAAATCGAACTTTCTGAGCATCTCTAGTGTCCTTGTCCCCAGCCTCCCCACTCCAGTCCCCACTTCCCATCCCACTTCCTGCCAACCTTAGCATCCGGGGAGACTGGGGTCGGCTCAGAGGGGTTTGTCCTGTTGGTGCTGGGTTGGTGCTGGTGCCACTCAGATAGAGAGCACTGTGTGACTGGTGCATGTAGGTTGAGGAGCCTGGGTGTTGCTGAGGGTGTTGTGAGGGGTGGGGGTTGTGGGTAGCAGAGGGGAAAGCACCGGCTGTGGAAAACTGTCGACCAAAATGTCTCTCCTCCCGGCGGGTACGACGATCGTCTTTCAGTGCCCGTTCCCGAGCGGCTAGTGCCAATCCAAGGGGGCTTGAAGGGTCTAGAACTTTCCCTGTTAGAGGGTGGATGAAGGTGGTGGCATGGTGAGGGGTAGCAGAGGCATATTGGGGCAGCCCAAAGGCAGGCGGCATGCTGCCAGCATCGCTACAGAATAGACCCTCATCAATGGACTTAGAAGGGCGAAGGCGTGGAGAAGTGCCAGTCTCAGATGGAGTTTGGCCAGAGTCTAGTTCATCTAGCATGTCCTCCTCAGAAGAGTAGAAGAAAGAAGTGCTTTTCCTGCGGGAGTCACGGTAACGCTCTCTTTCTTGTCTAGCCGTGCCTCCACTACTTGGGTCTGCCCGTTCTGATGCCTGAATGGGGGGCAGGACCGGGGGCAGGCCTGGAGGAGTCTCAGGGCTGGGAGGCTCCTCTTCTTCATCGTCCAGCTGTGGATTTGGCTCTGCCTCCACACTGCTGTTCTGGCTGCTGCGCCCAGAGCTGCTGGTGGAAGGTGCCTTCACAATGATAGTCGGGATAGGGATCGAGCTCTTCTCCGTCCGCCCAGCCCCTCCCTCCTCCACCTTACGTTGCTTCAGTAGAGGCCCCTTACCCCCCCGCCGTCCAGTAGACTTAGCCACACCCGGAGATTGACTACGCTGTACAGGCAGCTGCTTGGGAGCTATGTCAGATGGGGGTGTGGCACTACTGTAGCCACGCCTTAGACCACCCATTTTAGCTCCTCCCCTTCTGCCAGTATCGCCCTCCACCTGTAAGAGAACAAATGTATAAAAGTTTAGAAATGGTACATGGAATGACAACAGTATCTAGACTCGCTCATGACCCTTTAGTGAGGCTCACCCTGCGGGGTGGTGGGTGGGGAGGGGCCCGGTTTGGCACCTGGCCATGAGGAAGGTAGTAGGAATGGGGCATCGGAGGGGCAGCATTAGCGTGGGTTAACTCTGCCCTCCTGCTGGCAGGCAGGGGTGGTTCAGGCGCAGATGTGTCTGGGGGAGGAGGGATGTCGTCCGGTCCTGGGACGGACAGACTGCGGGACAGTTTCATTGTGGGGGGGTGCAAATGTCCCCTTTCCTCCTCCGCTACTCCTAAAGAGAGAAAGAGAGAGAAAGAAGCACACAGTGACATTATCGACTTGTCTAATTAGAAACATTACTGACTGGTAGTCTTACACTGCAGTGGGTGCAAGAGGCTTCAGGAACATGCCTGTCACTTCAGGACAATCACGTTTTCTGAAATTAGATATTAGTGGGTGGAGCTGACCAAACAGTTTATACTATTACCAGTACCTGTTAGTTCGTCAGTAAATGATTGGCTCAGTAACTCACCAACAGACTTCTGACGAAGCATTATACCATGGGGGGCGTGGCCTGATGAAAACTGGGCATAATTAGGACCATACCCAGACCCTGATGACATCATGCTGACACCTCCTGATTGATCAAAACTTTGCTGTGAAATAAACAAAAGTATGAAACAAAGTAATTTGGGTAAATGTGACTTAAGCAAAGGAACAGCTATATAGGGATTTGGTATTGTAACGTCATTTTAGTCTAATCAACAGTGGTAACAGCAACTAATGACCCGGGTAACATCAGCAGTGCACTGAAAGTGTAACTACAGTGTTACACTTGTAGTGGCACTTCATTATCGTTACCAAGGTAATGGCAGCAGTGCTTCGATAGTGTAACTATAGTAACAGTGATGGTTCTATAGTTAGTGTAACCAGGGAAACAGTAGCAGTGTTAAACTGTAACCATGTAACTGCGGTTGTACCTCATTACTGTAGAAGCCCTTATTCCTCTCCTTCTTTCCTCCGTGACCCCGGTGACCCTGAGAGTCAGACGTGCTGATTGTCTGCTGAGCAGCGGCCAGAATCTCATCCAGTTTATCTACAGAGAGAGAGAGAGACAGAGACAGAGAGAGAGAGAGAGAGAGAGAAAGAGAGAGAGAGGTAGAGATAGACAGAGAGACAGAGAGAGAGGGAGAGGGAGATAGAGAGAGAGACAGAGAGAGAGATCTAGATACAGTTCTTACCTAATGGAGAGCCATAGTGTGAGAGTTTTTCAGTTCTAGGGACTGTAGAAACTGATATACTGAATACACTGAGGTACTCGATTTAATGGTCAGGGGACTAAAGTGTCTTTAAAAGTGAATGTGATGTTCTTACTGAGTGCCATCTGGTACACACTCCTCTTCTTATCAGGTGGCTGAGAGCTCTCTGACTGATCTGAGAACAGAAAACACACATGAACAACACACACACACACATACACACGCACAGACATACATACACACAACCACACAGACACAGACACCAGTGGCGGTTTCTAAGACTACAGTTTAAACAATGTTTTACTAAGAAAAATAATTAAAAAAAAACATGTCATAACTGTCACGTTTTTATTGGTTTTAAACAGAAAATTCTAAAAGATTCTAATTTCAGCTCCTCAATAGCGTTACAGTTGTATTCGGCTCTGATCAAAAATGTGAATTAGTGCCCCACAACCGTGGTGAATTACAATGAAACAGTTTCACAGCGTCTCCATTCACTTCAGTGTAAATCTCCTCAGACCCGGCGGCTTGGGGACTCTCCAGCTTTCAATGGACTCTAATGGTAAATAAGTCCTACCCATGAAACAAGTGACTGCCTACTGAGATTGGGTAGTTCCCCACTTCAAAATGACTGACATAACACTGTGGCTAATCACCGCCTTTGTTTACACTTAGTTCGCTGAACACATATCAACTTAAAACTCCCAAAAACCCAACAAAGACCCAGAGAAAAACAGAACAAAACAAGCACGACAAAACAGAACAGAAAACAGTGGCCCTAGCGGCCGCTGACCATAACAGTACCCCCCCTTTAAAGCACCCGCCACTCCTGGGGTGGCCGGGCAGCAAGACGGAGCACAGCCAAATAAACTGGACAGGACTGGACGGGCCTCTCGCTGACAGGCGAGCAGGCTGGCGTGCAGACACGTGAGAAGACCCCTCCAGGAGACTGGACGGGCCCCTCGCTGACAGGCGAGCAGGCTGGCGTGTCAGCAGGCAGGCAGTCCCCTCCGGGAGAATGGACGGGCCCCTCGCTGACAGGCGAGCAGGCTGGGGCGCAGGCAGGAGTGCAGGGTGGCAGGCAGTCCCCTCCAGGAGACTGGATGGTTCCCTCAAGTTGGTCAAAGGGGGCCTGACGCCCAAAGCTAACCCCCTCCAATCCCCGCACACCCA
>JBBPDH010000007.1:110043-126569 GCA_037974565.1 Clupeocharax schoutedeni
TGTGTGTGTGTGTGTGTGTGTGTGTGTGTGTGTGTGTGTGTGTGTGTGTGTGTGTGTGTGTATGTGTGTGTGTGTTTCAGGCTGGGTAAGATCCTGGTCCAGGCCACCATGGCAGTGTACAAAGATGCTATGGAGAACTTTTTACCAACTCCCTCTAAATCTCACTACATCTTCAACCTCCGAGATTTCGCCAGAGTCATTAAAGGAGTGCTGCTGTGTCCACATACACACATGCTGGTGTGACACACACACACACACACACATGCATACACACACACACACATAGGTAACATGTGCAGACTGTTCTGACTCCTGCAGTATTTATGTGTCTTTATGGTTTATTGTTTCTGTGCAGGATGGCGATAAGTTGACCAGGTTATGGATCCACGAGGTCTATCGAGTATTCTATGATCGTTTGATCGATATGGAGGACCAAGAGACATTTTTCAGCATTGTTAGAGAGAGAACGTCAGGCTACTTTAAACAGACCCTGGATAAGGTACTCACTGTACAACACAAGCCATGGTCCAGTACTGGTCCACAGCCAGGGCATTGGGAACCATCGGTGTTGCGTAGTGGATAACTACGCTGCCGTCAATGCAGCAGACTGCAGTTCAGTGCTTACTAGGGGAAAAGCCTTTGTCACACTAATAAAGAATCCTTAGGCTGGACTCGAACACTACTTTCACCTACACCTACACTTTCAACTCCAGAGTCTTCGAGCCTTCCTCAGCTTTTCCCCTTCACCAATCTCCTTCATGTCTGCACCCATCCATGCACCTTACATTCATCCACAGCTGGTCCACAGCTGGTCTATTGTCTATTCCACAATGTCCTGTATTACTCATAGACCCTGGAAATCCCTCCTTGTACATATTCCACTTAAAAGTACAGTAATCCCCTGCTTTTCATGGGGGTTATGTTCCAAGAGCACCCACGTACAGCTAAAACCCACGTTGTTGTGTTTTGGTAAAAAAAAATGCCTAAACCAAATTCAGTTTAATGCATTACTCTTAAAGAAACTGTAAAGGTAAATAAATAATCAGTATTAGAAAACTGCTTAAAAAACATTAGCATTAGCAGTTAGCATTAACAGCATGCAAAGACTCTTACACAAAACAAATGTTGAAATAACTCTCTCTACCCACATGTTTAGACTGGGCTTAGCTTACTAATACTAAATAAACTGAGATAACTGTTGAACATTGGGGGGGGGTTAAAAAACTAAAATACGAGGACAAGACACGGAGCAGTCATGCTACATGCTGCAGCAGCTTCTTCTTCTTTATTTTTATGGAGTTTGACAACTTTTCAGTGTATTACTGCCATCGCTGGATTGGTGGAGGTAATACAGTTCGGTTCTCAGAAAAAATTCTGCTTTAGACTGAATCCGCGAATGCTGATCCATGTAAAACTGAGGGGTTACTTTATATATTTTAAGGCCTGGTCTGTTTGATGCCCTGAGTTTCTGTAACTAGGGTGTTGTTATGATGTTCATGCATTTGGCAGATGCTCTTAATCACAGGTGTAGCTAGATGTAGCCTCAAGGTGTCTAGTGTGTTTTGTGAAAGTAATTTGAAAGAAAAAAGGAATGTAATGAGTGGGTTCCTTCCAGCTTTTTTAGGCCTATGTTTGTTCCATTATTCACTCTGTTTTTTCCTTTATTCTTTTATCTTCCCCTTATCCAGCTGCTCTGCCATCTCTCTCCGTCCGGTAAAGTTTCAGACGAGAACATCCGCGGACTGTTCTTCGGCGATTATGGCAGGCCGGACTTGGACGTCAAGCCGTACGACGAGTTGATGGACCTCCGTGCCTTGACGCAGGTGATGGAGCTCTACCTGGACGAGTTTAACAATGTCAGCAAAGCCCCCATGAGCTTGGTCTTGTTCCAGTTTGCCATCGAGCACATCTCGCGCATCTGCCGCGTTCTCAAGCAAGACAACGGCCACCTGCTGCTGGTGGGAATCGGTGGCTCTGGACGCCAGAGCGCCACCAAACTGGCCACGTTCATCAATGACTATGAGCTGTTCCAGATCGAACTGACAAAGAGTTATGGAACTACAGACTGGAGGGACGACCTGAAGCGAGTGATGCTGAAAGCTGGAGTGGAGGGCAAGAGGACCACCTTCCTGTTCAGTGACACTCAGATCAAGGATGAGGCGTTTGTGGAGGACATTAACATGCTGCTGAACACCGGAGACGTTCCCAACATCTTCCCAGCTGACGAGCGCGCTGACATCATTGAGAAGATGCAGGGCATTGCCAGGGTGGAGGGCAGGAAGATGGAAGCTACACCGCTGACAATGTACAACTTCTTCATCGACAGGGTCAAGACTAACCTTCATATTGTTCTAGGTACAGAATTCACACACACACACACACACACACATTATACAAGAGTACTGAAAAAAGTATTAATGTACTCAAGAACAGGGGTTTTCCTTAATGAGTATAAATGTGTCCATCCACCTTAATTCACCGTGCAGTTAGGCCACAAAGTACCTGACACTTTGATACACAAATGTTTCTCTTGGCCACAGGTCCAGTGCCAAAGGGACTTTGTTCCATTGGCCATAGGGGAAGTGTTTTTATGTGTAATTATAGACATTTTTGTTTGTTTCAAGGTATAGTAAGAAAGACATCATGGCTAATCCATCAGTTCACCTTCACCTTCAACTCGACTCACAAGTTTATCTGCGTGTGTTTCTTAGCATAACATGTGGCCAAGAAGAAAGCTTAGTAGTTTAGTTGGCTAAACTGGACACTTGAGAGATTCTGACAGTTCTGGTTCCCAGTCTAGAGGGTAGAAAATGAACTTGAACTGGTTCACTGTTTCTCAGTTCTTGTTATTTGGATATAAAACAAAGAACACTCTTGGAGACAGTAGATGTAATTAGTTTAAGTCATTCTCTAGCTAGGTCACTCTCTGGTGGACCCCTCTCCATCTAGCTGGATCATCACTACCTGATACACACACACACTTCCATGTCAAATTCACTGCTGGGTTGAGAACGTTCCACCTTCCTAATGACTCCTGGTCAACGGCAGTCCTGTGGTCAGAAACAGTATATGTGTAGCTGTGTGCTTGTGTGTGTGTATGTGTGCATTTGTGTCTGTGTATGCTAACCTAGCGATGAGCCCGATTGGAGATGCATTCCGGAATCGCCTGCGAATGTTCCCGTCTCTGATAAACTGCTGCACAATCGACTGGTTCCAGGCCTGGCCCACCGATGCCCTTGAAATGGTGGCTAACAAGTTCCTGGAGGAGGTGGAACTCGAGGACCACATCAGAACAGAGTGAGACCATGAGCTTACAGACTCTCTTCACTAGCAGTTAGAAATACTCAACGTACTGTGAGTCAAACAAAATGTTACAGTATTTTCTCAAACCGCATCAGTGTAGATGTTGAGGCAGTTGGCAGATCAGTGGACTTTTTAACAGAAATACATTAGTATCGCTTGAATGAGGCTCCCACTTTAGTCCATGTTTATGGACTTTACACTTAAAAACATGGGTGAGATGATTTAGTTCACAGTTTATATTTACTTGTTAGTTTATAGCTAGATAGCTAAATAAAGTTTTGAATCTGTCTATCAAAAGATTAGCAGTTGTTTAAATGGCTTGAGGAACAAAAGGGACTTCATTGGGTTTCAGTTCCGGACAAAAGGTTGTTCCCTGTTCCACTGACCTTAAGTCCAATACCAAAGTGACCCTGTTCCTGAGCCCATAGGTCCAGGAACAAAGAGACTTCACTCCACTGCAGTACCAATAGTACTTTGCTCCAGTGGACGTAGGTGGAACCTTTCTCTACTGACCATGGATCCAGTATTAAGAGCACCCTGTTAAATTGGCCATGGGTCCAGAACTATAGGGACTTTGCTCCATTGGTCACAGGTCCAGTACCAAAGGAACCCTGCTCCAGTGAATATAGGTCCAGTACTAAAGGGATCTTGTTCCACTGGCCTTAGGTAATGTATCACTGGGACTATTTTCCATTGACCATTGGTGAGGTACCAAAGGGACCAAAGTGATTGGCCAGAGGTCCAATAGCACAGAGATGCTGGATACACCACAGAGAACTGAAAATATCTCTCTCTCGGTCTCTCCTCAGGGTGGTGGAGATGTGTAAGACGTTTCAGGAGAGCGTGCAGAAGCTCTCAGAGCGATATTACTCCCAGCTGCGCAGGCATAACTATGTCACACCCACATCCTACCTGGAGCTGATCCTCACCTATAAGACCCTGCTGACCTCCAAGCGCACTGAGGTCAACACCTTCAGGAACCGATACCTGACCGGCCTGCAGAAACTCGACTTTGCTGCTTCTCAGGTGAGGCGCCTGGCACCAGGTAGAAGCAATGCACATTTGAATTGGCTATTAAAGCAGCAAAGCTATCACAATTAGACTCTGGCTGTTTAAACATTGCTGCTTATGTCCAATTAAAATAAAATGAGAACCTAAACATGTAAGAAATAAGCATGAAAAACCTGTTCGGATATCTGTCAATGCTGTTGATGGAGCACTATAAAGTTTCAAGTTTTATTGTCATATTTTATTGTCTTGGTCTCTCTCCCGGGGGTGGGTTTATTATCGCCGTTAACACCGTTTCCACCAAGATTCCATGCGATTAACGGTGGAATTTAAAAAAATTCATCTATGCCCACCCCTAATATATATATATGTGTGTGGGAATGTAATGTATATGTAAACATTTTAGCAAATATGTGCAATATTTGGAAAATAACATTTTGAAGCGTGTTTAGCATTTACCGAATGGAAAGGTAATAGTACAGTATTGATATTGATAGAATGTTCCAGAGGCTTCACTTCTGGTCATCTACTGTTCTGCTGGGTCTTCTCCACAGGTAGCAGTGATGCAGCAAGAGCTGACTGCACTGCAGCCGGAGCTGATCCGCACCTCAGCCGAGACAGATGAGATGATGGTGAAGATCGAGAAGGAGACGGTGGAGGTGGACGCCAAGAAAGAGCTGGTAGCTGCTGACGAGAAAGTAGCCAATGAAGCTGCAGCAGCTGCCAAAGCCATTAAGGTGACATTTTCACACATATTTAAAAGGGGTTCCCAGACCAAAAAGATAATTTAATATGTTATTTATGATGTTATTTAGTACTCTGTATTACCGTGGTATGTTCCTCAACAGGACTCATTCTTTTGTATTTTTTCCTTCATTGGTTTCTCAGTGTTTGGAGAGAGTGGCATTAATACATCATTGGGAATCACACTCCTGATGTAGAGGCTAATAAATATGATATGACATGATGTTCATCCACACATCAGGACAATTTTCTGGCTTAGAAAAAAACACTTATACGTTCACTCCATAAGAGTTAGTACCTAAATGATTAGAGTATAAGAGTGTAAACCTGTTGATTCATTGATGGATTGATGGACAGGACGAGTGTGAGGGAGACCTCGCAGAGGCTATGCCGGCCCTGGAAGCTGCTCTCTCAGCCCTGGACACACTGAAGCCAGCTGATATAACGGTGGTAAAATCCATGCAGAACCCTCCTGGCCCCGTTAAACTGGTCATGGAGTCCATCTGTGTCATGAAAGGCATCAAACCGGAGCGGAAACCTGACCCTGAGGGCTCTGGTGAGAACATGTAATGTAAATATATATTGAGACTTGGTCCTATTCCTGCACAATTAGGGACTGACCTGCTCTGACAGGCCCGCTTTAACAAGAAGGGCATGTTCGTTATCAGATAAACCAGGTCAGTTGGTTTTGTGAAAAGCTGTGAAAAGTTCCTTCTCAGGACTGATAATCGTTTAATTTTCACACAGGCAAGATGATTGAGGATTACTGGGGGCCGTCCAAGAAACTGCTGGGAGACATGAAGTTCCTGGATAACCTGAAGGCCTTCGACAAGGACAACATCCCGGCCGCCAACATCAAGAAGATTCGTGAGAAGTTCATTGATCACCCAGAATTTAAGCCAGGGCTGATCAAAAACGTCTCGTCAGCCTGCGAGGGGCTCTGCAAGTGGGTCCGTGCCATGGAGGTGTACGAGCGAGTGGCAAAGGTGGTTGCCCCAAAGAAAGAGCGCCTCCGCCAGGCTGAGAAGGAGCTGGCTGTGCAGATGCAGATGTTGACGGTGAAGCGTGGTGAGCTGAAAGCTGTCCAGGACCGCCTGCAGTCCCTGAATGACACATTCGCAGCCATGATTCAAAAGAAGAAGGACTTGGAAGACAACATCGAGCTCTGCTCACAAAAGTTGATCCGGGCAGAGAAACTGATCGGTGGCCTGGGAGGGGAGAAGGAAAGGTGGACTGAGGTGGCAAGGCAGCTGGGACTCAGGTACACGAACCTGACGGGTGATGTGCTGCTGTCCTCAGGCACCGTATCCTACCTGGGGGCCTTCACCGTGGATTTCAGAGTGGAGTGCCAGCGGGAGTGGCATGAGCTCTGCAAGCAGAAAAGGGTACCATGCTCCGACAACTTCAACCTCAGCAACACCCTCGGCAACCAGGTACTGATCCGGGCATGGCAGATTGCCGGGTTACCTGTGGATTCCTTCTCAACCGACAACGGAATTATCGTGTCCAACTCCCGCCGTTGGCCACTCATGATCGACCCGCAGGTAACTCGATTTTCACGATTACATTAATGTTGGTTATTTTTTAACACAAGGTCCAAACCACTAACCCATTTACATTAAAGGGGATATGTTATGCAAAACTTAAAAAAAAACAAGTTATAAAAGGTCTATGAGTTCTACAATAAAATCATTCTCACATAAAGAGATTCTCCAGCTTTATTCTTCACAGTTTCAGGCCTTTTTAAGGGCTCCATGCTTACGAAACAAAACTAAACGAACAAGCTAGTTCATACTTAACTGCGATAGAAACACAAAAGCCTCCATTTGAAAGTACTTCCATCTCCCTCATCTGCTGACTCGTCCCGGACAGCAGGTCCAAATCCTCCACGGTGTTGAAGACAGCTCCTTATTCACAGCTCCTTATTTCAATTTAAAATACTTAAGGTGGAACTTTTAAAGGTGGAGGAACCCGATTGTTTTGGGACATGGCCATGGAAAATGAAGTGAAAGCCGCAGTTCTCTGGTTTTCTCTGTCTGGGAGAAAGTGCAGGATTTGTGCTGATCTTTACAGCAACACACTTCATGGGTGACTCGCCTCTGTCTGTAGACACAGCGCTCGGCTTCTCCGTGCTCTAACACCAGCAGACAATATGGAGGATCTTCAACTAATTTAGTGGGTGGGGTCTTGACAGATGAGGGGCGATTCTATGGAAATTGGCCCAGTATTACATCACACTGGGCCCTCCGTCCAAACCGCTGGTTCTGAAAGCTGGAGCTGGAGAAGCTGGAGAATCTCTTTATGTCAGAGTGATTTTGTGTAAAGGACTTCATGAACATGTTTTGTAGCCCATAGACCTTTTATAACTAATAATGCCCAATCTTAGCCCAAATCTTAAACCTAACCTTGATAAGCCCCTGGGTTTCACCCGTTAGTACATAATCAGGACAAAGGACCATCAGACCAAAGTGTGACCCAATTATGTTGCCCCCTTTTTAATAATTGTATTAGATTCAATTTATTTTCCATATCCCCGAACCACCCTGTAGGGCCAGGCCAACAAGTGGATTAAGAACATGGAGAAGGCCAATAAGCTCTCCGCCATCAAACTCTCTGACAGCAACTACATCCGAACCTTGGAGAACGCCATCCAGTTTGGAACACCGGTCCTCCTGGAGAACGTGGGCACAGAGCTAGATGCAGTTCTTGAGCCTGTCCTCCTGAAGCAGACCTTTAAGCAGCAGGGTGTGGAGTATATGAAGCTTGGCGAGAATGTCTTTGAATATTCCAGAGACTTCCGGTTCTACATGACAACTGGGCTGCGGAACCCGCACTACCTGCCAGAGGTGGCTGTGAAGGTGTGTTTGCTGAACTTTATGATCACACCACTTGGGCTCCAGGACCAGCTGCTGGGGATTGTGGCTGCCCAGGAAAAACCCGAACTGGAGGAGAAGAAGAACCAGCTGATCCTGGAGAGTGCCGCTAACAACAAACAGCTCAAGGAAATCGAGGACAAGATCTTAGAGGTGCTGTCCTCATCCCAGGGGAACATTCTGGAGGATGAAACCGCCATCAAGGTCCTGTCTTCCTCCAAAGTTCTCTCCGAGGATATCTCGGAGAAGCAGAAGATCGCCAGCTTGACGGAGCGGGAAATCGATGAAACGCGGCTGGGTTACCGACCTGTGGCTGAGCACTCATCCATCCTGTTCTTCTGCATCTCTGAGTTGGCGAACATCGAGCCCATGTACCAGTACTCTCTCGCCTGGTTCATCGGCCTATACCTGCAGTCCATCGCCCAGAGCGTGGCCAGCGACGACCTGGACATCCGCATTTCCAACATACTGGAGCACTTCACCGTCAGCATCTACAAGAACGTCTGCCGCTCGCTGTTCGAGAAGGACAAGCTGCTGTTCTCACTTCTCCTCACAGTTGGCATCATGCAAGGCAAAGGTCTGGTCAATGACCTCGTCTGGCGCTTCTTGCTCACAGGTGGTGTCGCCCTCGACAACCGACACCCAAATCCCGCCCCCGATTGGCTGTCAGACAAGGCGTGGTCAGAGGTGGATTTATTGATTTGACTTTATAGCTTATAGAGGATTTTGGATTTCTGTATTTTTAAGATTTTTGGAGTGGAGTTGGTGTGAAACCAAGTCAGAATTGTTTACAGTGGAGGTGAATGGAACCAGACATCTGCCTCTAAAAGCTCCTTCAGATAATGTTATTATATGAAATGCCCCCTGACTCCCGGGATGCTTTTGGAGAAACTTTGGTGGTGATGCATGCAGGGCGTCGTGAGGCAAACACTATACTAATGCTGGAGACGTCTGGTTCCATTCTCCTCCACTATATTAGTGTTGGAGACATCGGTGTAGTATAGTAATCCAAAAGCCTGCTTTATTTGTCTATTGGTATGTTACTTATTATTTAATTGAATTACCTTAAACTGAATTAAACACTCAGCTTATTTTTCCTTTAAAGCTAGTAGTTATTCGTTCATTGCTATGAAAGGAGTAGATGAAGTATAGTTCTTTAGCAAATGTGGCATAAACAAATTTAAAAACCACTTACGATGACACAGCTGACCTAATTAACACACAGTTCCTTTTTCACACTGGTTTCCCTTCGCTCAGCTGGTCCGAGCCTCTAATCTCCCCAACCTAGAGGGTCTGTTTGAGCATGTGCAGGAGAACGTGGATCAGTGGAAGCAGATTTATGACTCTGGCCAGCCACATGGGGAGCAGTACCCGGGAAGGTGGCGCACCCTGGTGGGCATGGAGCGCATGGTGGTTCTCCGCTGCTTCAGGCCTGATAAGCTGGTTCCTGCCGTGCAGGACTTCATTGTGGAAAACATGGGCCACACCTACATCGAACCTCCGACCTTCGACCTGCCGGGGAGCTACAGCGACTCTAACTGCTGTTCCCCCCTCATCTTCATCCTGTCTTCAGGGTCAGACCCTACGGCAGGTGAGTGTGTGTGTGTGTGTGTGAGGTAAGTACAGAGGGGTGGGAGAGACTAACAGTGATTACTGACACTGATAATCTCTCTCTCGGTCACTCTCTCTCTCTCTCTCTCTTTCGGTCTGTGTCTCTGTCTCTCTGTCCCTCAGTTTTGCTAAAGTTTGCGGATGATGTGTGTATGGGTGGGGGTCGGACTCAGACGGTGTCTCTGGGTCAGGGTCAGGGTCCGGTTGCCGCCCGCATGATCGAGTCGGCGCTGAAGGACGGAACCTGGGTGGTCCTGCAGAACTGTCACCTAGCAACCAGCTGGATGCCAACACTAGAGAAGATATGTGAGGAGGTCATCACCCCGGAAAACACACACCCCGACTTCAGGTGAGCCACACACACACGCGCACACACACACGCACACACACACACACACACACACACACACACACACACCCCTACTTCAGGTGATAAACACACACCCCGACTCTGCCCCCCCAGGCTGTGGTTGACCAGTTACCCGTCTGAGAAGTTCCCGGTCAGTGTCCTGCAGAACGGCGTGAAGATGACGAACGAGCCCCCGAAGGGTCTGCGGGCAAACCTGCTGCGCTCCTTCCTGAGTGACCCTATCTCTGACCCCGCCTTCTTCTGCAGCTCCTCCAAACTGGAGGCGTGGCAGAAGCTCCTGTTTGGACTCTGCTTCTTCCACGCCCTGGTGCAGGAGAGGAGGACCTTCGGCCCACTAGGTCAGAACCCCCCCCCCACCATCTGCCTGTCTTTCTGCCTGCCTGTCTGTCCTGTCCTCCATCCGTCCGTCCTTTTGTCTGTCCATCTGTCCGTCCACCTGTCTGCCTGCCTATCTGTCTGTCTGTCTGAGGCGCTCGGCCTGCAGGCAGATTGTTGGGGTATAGGCTTTCATGACCTGTTAGATATATAGATACCAAGATTTTTGCACAGTACTGTAAGCTATAGGAAATGAAAGGGGGCTGAACTTTTTTCAACGTGCTGTCCTTGGGGGCTGGGGAGCAAAAGACTTTTGCACAGTCGTGTGTGAGTGTATCTCTGTTTTCTGTCTCCAGGCTGGAATATCCCGTATGAATTTAATGAGTCAGATCTGCGGATCAGCATGCGGCAGATCCAGATGTTTCTGGACGAATATGAGGAGATTCCTCTGGAGGCTCTGACCTACCTGACCGGTGAGCCCTGTCACAGTGGGAGAGGTTGTGTTGACGTAGGTGTGTGTGTGTGTGTGTGTGTGTGTGTGTGTGTGTCTGTGTTAGCCCTGTGTACATCAATGTGTAGCAGTTGAACTATACAAAATATATAATACAGTAAACTGCCGCTTATCACAGGACAAATACAGTACTCATTTCATTTACAGTAATAAAAATACAGGGCTTTCAGAAGAACAAAACGAAAAAGAAACACTAGAGGTGCTCCACGGGGGAATTCTGGACTGCAGCTGGGTCAAAGTTCAGCAGCCAATCAGCAGCAAGGAGAAATAAATAAAGCTCTAGGATTGGCTTTCAAGCCTCACATCTGTGGTACTGCAGCACCCCCTGTACCTCGATGCCCCACAATTATAAACCTCAACACTCTCTCTGCGTCTCTGTTTCTCTTCCTCCTGTCCTTTCTGTAACGCTCCCTCCAGGCGAGTGTAATTACGGCGGCCGAGTGACGGATGATAAGGACCGCAGGCTACTCCTCTCTCTGCTCTCCACCTTCTACAGCTGGGAACTCATCCAGCAGGACAAGTACCGAGTGTGTGAGGGGGAGCTTTACTACGTACCTGCACAAGGGCCCTATCAGGTATACACACACACACAGTCTCTCACATACACACACACACAGCAGGACCACACTGCTCACCTGTTCCTGTTACTGAGTATAGAATGTGTGTTTAGAGCTGTACATGACCTTCAGGAGTGTTAGCCCGGAGGGCGTCTGTGCACCGCAAATGTTGATCATTACAGACAGTAATAACTGTTTATATTTATATTTGTCCGCTCTGTTTTCAGAGTTATGTTGACTACATCCGCGGTCTGCCGATTACAACTGAGCCTGGCGTCTATGGTCTCCACAGCAACGCTGACATCACCAAAGACAATCAGGAAACCAATCAGCTTTTAGATGGAGTGTTGCTGACCTTGCCCAGGCAAACAGGGGGTGGGGCCAAATCACCTCAGGTGGGTGTGGCTAGTGTGCTTTCTCTGTTTTCTTTTGTGTTCATTTTTAACACAGAAATCTAAACAAATGCTGTTTAACTTTGATTTTATCCATAACACTGTGTGTGTGTGTGTGTGTATGTGGACAGGAAGTTGTGGACGAGCTGGCAGAGGATATCATGTCGAAGCTGCCGTCTGATTTCAACTTGGAGATGGTGATGGTTAAATACCCGGTGATGTACGAGGAGTCCATGAACACCGTCTTACGGCAGGAGCTCATCCGCTTTAACAAGTAACTCACACAAACACACACCTCCCTCTCCCCATCACTCAGTATAACTGTCCTCTCTCTCTCTCTGGGTGGGTAGGGCGGTCCTCCCTCCCCCTATCACTCAGTATAACTGTCCTCTCTGATTGGCAGGTTGACCCAGGTGATCCGCAGCAGTCTGGTCAGTATCCGGAAGGCTCTGAAGGGGCAGGTCGTGATGTCGATGGAGTTGGAGAACGTCTTTAACAGCATGCTGGTGGGAAAAGTTCCAGCAATGTGGGCTGCCAAGTCCTACCCTTCTCTCAAACCTCTGGGCGGCTTTGTGTCCGACCTGCTCGCCAGACTGAACTTCCTACAGGTCAGTAACCAGTTCATCTAAGGGGTTTAAATGGGCCAATCAAATGACTGTAGTTTAGTGTAGAATTGGGACACGTCCCTACCAAGAGCCAGAACTGAACTGTCCCTCGCAATAATAAACAAATCAAGTGTCTGTCAGTGTTTGGAAGACGGCGGTTAGCAGCTCTGTTTCTCTGCTGTGACACGGTACCAGTAAAATCAGGGCAGCGAAGTTAGCCAGGCCTACATTAGCAACATAATGCTACACTGCCGGTCTTCACTCTGGTCCCAGGTCAGCAAAGAATGCAGAGAACTGTGGGATTTTAAGACCCTTTTCAAACCCAAAAAACATAGCGGACCAAACAGACAGGAATTTTACACATCAAGACATATTATGAGGGAAATTTAGTGAGGAATGCAACATCAAAAAGAAAAATAGAGAAAAGGATCAGTGTCCATTAACAGAATAAATCCCGCTGTCATCAGGGAGGGTGTCGTGGTTCAATGAAGATTTAAATTAGAAAGTATTTCGTTCCTTGCAGGTTTGTACGATCCCTGAAAACTCTTTCCTGTCTTACAGCTCTCTATGAGCCTCTTCGTCTGTTTTTTTGCTCCTTTCCTGCTGTTACCGTGGCAACAGAGCCCTTTAGACCTGTGTTAGTCTAAGGGTGCGGTGGCTAACTTTAGTTGGTGTTAACTTTTGGGAAACTGTCTGACTTGCATTAGACTGATCTATAAACAGACTTAAGACCGCTCTTCACCCACAGACCAGTCTAAACTGCTGTAGTGAAACCGCTCCCCGGTCTATCCCGTCTCCTTCTTGGGTAACGCTCCCATCTTTTCCTCCTCAGTCTGCTGGGAATGGCGGGTGTGGCCTCTTGTAGCGCCGCTGCGGTACGGAGCGCTAACAGCTGACCCCAGTGTAAACAGTGGAGCCGCACGCTGAGTCTCCGCGGACGAAAGTGAAAATGAATCGGCCAGAACGAACATGATACAATCACTACGAAACACAATATACTCAAAATGTGCTTAACCCTGCCCTAATTTACCCCTGAAAATACACCAAACCCCTTCATCTGAATCAAGTGGCCAGTAGTTTGTGAAACTGACCACTTCATTTTACCATAAAAGTGGACTTAAGGCATGAGTGTGAAACCCCTTGATACTGAACATTAATTACGGAGGTTCCATTATTTAAGAGGCACATTTCACAAAGAAAGATTAAGTATATCTCCTAGGACTAGTTGTTAAAACCCCTTGATAAAAAGTAATTTTACTAAATTTCCAGGGCTAAAATGTAGGGCTTTTGTTTTGTAGTGAATTGTGGGTGATGTTAGGAGAAATGAAAGAAAAAAAGTAAAAAGAATGAAAATAGGAAAAGCTCAATGATGGGCAGAGCTGCTGTGACAGGTTGCCACCCGATGGGGGCGCCAGAGCTACAGCATTGGAAATTATTTCCTTTCATTCTGTCTCATTCCTGTATCTGTGGTCCTCATTATGATACGAAAACCACAAACCCTGCAGACGTGGGAACACGTCAGAACTGTAATTGTGCGTGCGTGTGTGTGTGTGTGTGTGTGTGTGTGTGTGTGTGTTAGGAGTGGATTGATAACGGACCTCCAGCTGTGTTCTGGATCTCTGGGTTTTACTTCACCCAGTCTTTCCTCACCGGAGTGTGTCAGAACTTCGCCCGCAAACACACCATCCCCATCGACTACATCGGCTTCGAGTTTGAGGTGTGTGTGTGTGTGTGTGTGTGTGTGTGTGTGTGTGTGTGTGTGTGTGTGTGGAAGGATTTCTACATATACTGGAAAATGATCTAAGCTAAATGTGGAAGGTACTAGATCCCTGCCCCGTCTGTGTTCAGGTGCTGCGGCAGGAGAGCCGTGTGGAGGCGCGTCCCGAGGACGGGGCGTTTGTGCGAGGTCTGTTCCTGGAGGGGGCGCGGTGGGACCGCAAGCGGGGGGTTCTCGCAGAGTCTCTCCCCAAAATCCTGTTCGACACGCTGCCCATCATCTGGCTGAAACCGGGCCGCAGCGCCGACTTCCTGCACCAGAACGTCTACGAGTGCCCCGTGTACAAAACCCGCGCCCGGCGGGGAACCCTGTCCACCACCGGACACTCCACCAACTACGTCCTGCCCATAGAGCTGCCCTCCGCCCAGCCGCAGAAACACTGGGTCACCCGCGGGGTCGCCTGCCTCTGCCAGCTCGATGACTGAACAAACACAAACACACATGCACACACACTGCACGCACACACACTTCTCTCACACTGTGCACACACACACACACCTCTGTCACACACACTGCAGACACACACACCTCTCACACACTCACACATCTCTCTCACACACACACACATACATACACACACACTGTACACACACACTGTACACACACACTGTACACACACACTCACACCTCTCTCACACACATATACCTCTCTTACACACAAACACATACACACACCTCTCTCACACACATATACCTCTCTTACACACATACATATACACACCTCTCTCACACACATATACACACACACCTCTCTCACACATACACACAAACTGCACACACACACACAGATCAATCACATGTTTACTGTGTAATTCTGTTGTAAACACACTTTTTAATAAAAACGTTTCCTGAGTAAAGAGCCTTTTCTAACCACCTGTTTCCGACTGTAGTCCTGCAGGGGGCGCAGTTCACAGGTGACCTAGCATGTTTCTGACCCATTCACTCTTTACAAACAGCGTCTGTTAATCTAATAGATATATTGAAGAATAGAGAGAGAGAGAGAGACAGATAGCTAGATGAAGAGATAGACAGACAGATAGATAGATGGAGAAATAGACAGACAGATAGATAGATGGAAAGATAGACGGAGAGATAGACAGACAGATAGATAGATGGAGAGATAGACAGGTAGATAGATGGAGAGATAGACAGACAGATAGATAGATTAACTTGCATCAGCCTTGACTGGTTGTGAAACATGGATTGAACTTTACTGGTCCAGTAATGAAGAACCGAGTCACCAAAGCACTGCAACATCTACCAAGTGACAAAACCATGAAAGCAGAAGGAAGAGTCTCAGCATCAGTTCCCAGGGGGAGACGGAAAGGTGTGTGTTGTGAAGTGCTTTGACAACAAACCATAATAATATGTCAGTAAAGTAATGTAATAAAATTCATTTTTTTAAATATTGTGTAAAGTAAAAAACCAAACCCCCTACTTATGTCTGAGCAAGACTTTTGAAGTTTGAACTTTGTAAACATATGTGTTGGTTAGAAAAAGGTAAGAATAGCATTCAGAAGTGTTCTGTAGTTTTACTTCAATTTGTGATAGTGAGACCACCTTTTCTGTGCTCTTTCATATGCATATTCATTTAAATTCACTAGATGGGTGTTTCACACCTGTAACTGTAAAATTAAAAAATGCCCACAGAACAAAAGCCCGGGACCTTTAGTTTTGGTTATAGTATTAATGAACCCTCTCTCATCAGATTTTGAGCGCTGTAGAAACATTTGGTTATAAAAGAGAGGTGAAAGTGCTTGTTAGCGCCCCCTGCTGGAAAAGAGCTCCTCCTGCAGAGTTCAGGGTCAGAAAGGCAGTTTCTGTTTAATCCTGACCTTTCAGTGCACTGAGGGTCTCAACTCTCCCAAACTGACACTGAGACATTCTGAAACAGACAGTTTGGAGACAGAGAGCGAGAGAGCAGGTATAGTTTATTTTTTTGTGTACAGTAACAACGGAATGCTGCCCAGCCTGTTTCTCTCTCTCTCTCACAAACACACACTCACCCGCCCACGCACTGTCCCAGTCCAGTCAAAGTCCTTCCTGCTGTGAGGGTGTGTAGAGATTAAATGTCTGATCCTCCAGTCTGACCAAGAGTGATACACACTAACACGATAAAAACTTCACCCAGTGTTCAGTATATGTGTGTGTGTGTGTGTTGGTGGGGGTAACCAGTTTATGAGAGATGCCCATGACGTGATGACGGTTTAGGGATTATTATTCTGAAGGGGATTATTCCAGCCAGTATTATTCTGGAGGGGATTATTCTGGAGGGGTTTATTCCAGCCGGGATTATTCCAGAGGGGATTATTCTGGAGGGGTTCATTCCAGAGGGGTTTATTCGAGCTGAGATTATTCCCCAAAAAACTAACTAAAGAATAAAACATGTTTTAGAAGTCAGTCAGTCATTCTGAGGAGAGGATTCCACAGTTTGGGGACACAATAACTGAGACGTAAAAG
>JBBPDH010000007.1:132088-143981 GCA_037974565.1 Clupeocharax schoutedeni
TATTTATCATCTCATTGCAAATTATTTTGTCTTTCTTCCTTTTTCTCTTTCAGGTATGTGGCCGTAGTGCTCCGCAGGCACTGGAGAAACTTGAAATGAAATATTTGGAGATCCTCTGCAAGTCATGTGCCTACAAATCCAGTTGAGCATTGTTGCAGACAAATGCAAAGTGATGTTGCAAATGTCGGATGTGTTTCAAAGCAGAATTCCTGTGACAACTAATGTCTTTAGTTACCTTGAAGACTTGCAGATGAACCTGGTGGCAAACTAAGAGCTTCATGAAGAAGTTTGTGCTGAGTACTTCTCTCAGTTCCCGTTGTCTCAAGAGCAGAAGTCTAAAGTCATCAACCAGGTTGAACAAGCATTCAGTGCTGCTGAAGAAAAGCTGGCCAAATACATGACAAATGGACAACCTGGCCTTGAGTTTCTGAAGCAGGTGAGAGTCTTCCATCCAAGATGCATCCCATTCATGCCAAATTGCCCAAACAGCTACAATGCCATCCCTGGCTTCTCTTCAGTACCGTCTGAAGAGATCAACAACTACTTCAGCAAGTTTGGACCAGCAGCACTCCAAGCAGCTGTGAGTGGGTCTGTGAACCTTGATGTTTTTTGGCATGGTGCACAAGAGAGGCTCCCTGTCATGAGCAAACTGGCATTGCGCTACAAGGATGGAGTGTCCAATTCTGCTGATGCTGAGCGCAGCAATAGTATTTACAAGCTTGTTCTGTCAAGCAGAAGGCGCTCCACATCATGCAGTAACTTGAGGGCTCTGGTTTTCCTCTACTATAATCAGCGACGTGGTCTTTTGGAAGGAGATGATGAGTCACTTGATGAAACTGAGATGTAAAGTCTCATTAACATTTTTTGTAAAGATGTGAAGTTAAGCTACACTGATATGTTGATAGTGTCAGACAGGATTTGTTGAAATTACTCCTTTTCTAATAAGCACTTCACAAGTTATCTCTGGTTTTGGGGCAAGTGAGAGACTACAAGACAAGTTTTGTCTGATGCAGAACTATTATTTCAGCTTTAAAGCCTGTTATATTTGTGCTCTTAAGTTCATTTAGGAATTTAAGTTAATTTAAGAATGGACAGTTTTCTGAATTACTGACATTTGTTAACATTTTTGGAAAGGTGTGGGCAATGTCAGAAAAAATATTACTGTAATAGATCTAATATGTAATAGATCTAGATGTAATAGAAAAAAAAATTGCAAAATTTCTCGCAAATTTTGGGAAAATAGCACCACAAAATCAGTCATTTTGATTGCAAATATCACCAAAAAAAATATCGTGAAATCCTGGGGGGACTGGCTGATGTTCTAACGTTTAATTGTTTTTATGTGGGAGACTCTGGTCTGGGTTGTTGTTTTTACACACGCACACACACGCACATTTTTTGCCATAGGACTGTTCTAGAGACATGTTATTACACCTTTACTAGGTGATTATTTTTTGCCTTATGTCTGTTTTAGAGACATGTTACAGGTCTTTGATGAAGACTGTTTGCCTTTAGAAAATGTTTCATATTCACAGTTTCACTGTAAAACAAGTCTGTGTGTTATAAAATCATGATTAAAATCGAAATATTGTTCAATTGTTTCTTTTGTCCATATCGCACAGCCCTAGACTGTAGATGTGATTGTATTTGTTTTTGCTGAACCACAAATTTAAGGATTTAATCAGCACATTAAACGCTGGATAATTCGACCGCTGTCTGTACATAACCTGACTCATCCGGCCTCACTCTGACCTTGCGACCCCCTGCGGCCCCTTGCGCTCCAGAGGGCTCCAGAGGCTTCCAGTCCAGCCGCAGGCGGCCTTCTCATACACTATGAAAATAAAACCAGCCAGGGACACAAAGCAGCCGGGCTGGGTGGGGCGAGGCGAGGCGGGACAAGTGACATGTTGCAGCTTGGCAGGCAGTTAAAACGAAAACCCTCCGGCCAAAACAACACGAGCTTCTGAGAACATCGTGGCCAGAGGGAACCCACACACAGGGAAAACAACACAATGCACAAAACAACAGCCCTGCATGCCAAAGTGACTCAGATCTCTCAGCAGGAGCTCCGGCACCCCAGCCTGCCAGACCTTCTACCCTGTAATCAATACACCACCAATCCACACACCACACACCCACCCAGGAGAAACCCACCTGAGGCCTGTTCTGATTCAGCTTTACACTCTGGACCATCTAACACTTCCCAGTTATGGTTTACCAGTTTCATTCACAATCAATGTGATTTTGCATTACTTTATTGCAAACATTAACAGGGGGCTATTTCATGTCGAGGTGAATAAAAATCAGATAGAGCACTTCCTGCTGGGTTCTGAGTCCTGAAGACTCCAACTACAGACGAACCAGACCTGAACGTGTTAAACAGAACTACAGAATCTCGGAGTGGAACAGTAAAGAAGAAGTCTGGGTCTGAAACGTTTTAAACTTTCTGTTCCAGCTGAACTCCCGCAGAGCTCCACACCAGGTTTAAGGTGGAGCAGAAGGTCCTGGTTACTAATAAACAGATAAATCCTCACCTGACACCTTCTATAGGTTGGAGAAGCGTTTCTGGTCTTGGTTCTGGTCCTGGTCCTGCTCCTGGTCCTGGTCTTGGTCCTGGTGAGAAGACCCGTCTGACCTTCCTTTCTCACGATGAGGGGTCTGTCGAAAACGACTCGGTTCTTTGACTCGACTCTTTAAGGGAGACGGTGGGAGCCGAGTCCCGGGAACAGTTTCTACACTATATGGACAAAAGTATTGGGACACCTGACTATTACACCAACAGGGACTATAATGCCACTGTGTTCAAATCCATAGACTTTAATATGGACTCGTTTTCCTGTTGCAGCTATAACAGCTTCCACTCTTCCTGGAAGACTTTTCACAAGATTCTGGAGTTTCTGTGTGAATTTGTGTTCATTCATTCTGTAGCATTTGTGAGGTCAGACACTGATGTTGGATGAGAAGGTCTGGATCAAAATCCCCTTTCCAGTTCATCCCAAAGGTGTTGGTTGGGGGTGAGGTCAGGGCTCTGTGTGTCCAGTCAAGTTCTTCCACACTGAACTCCTCCAGCATGTCTTTATGGGGCTCGCTTTGTGCATTGGGACACAGTTCAGGGACGGATTACGGACCGTGCCAGCGGGGCCGCTGCTCAGGGGCCTTGGGGTGCAGGGGGCCCGTGGGGCCCCTAGCCCAAAATAATTTGCAACGCTTATCAACAATGTATTTTCATTTTTCTATTTTAGAGGGCCTACATTCTTTGATTCTCTGCCAACAAGGGCCCCTGACGGAAACATGGAGGGAGGGCGTTTGGCTGCCAAGGGCCCTTGAATTGTGGTGGTTGTGGTGGTGGTGCTTTCAGGGGGGCCCCGGCCCTGCTATAGGAACTTTAAAGGGAAATGGGTGCATGGGAGCCTACTTTTAGAAGGCCTTCTTAGGCCCTCCTATTATGGTCCTGGCTTCTGTCTACCAGGGGGTCCTAGGGAGGATGGGGGCTTTGGGGGCTTTTAGAGGGCCCTCTGATTATGAGAGGGGGGGGGTTAGGCTCGCGAACGTTTTGCCCAGGGGCCCACACAACCCATAATCCGTCCCTGAGACAGTCATACTGGATTAGAAAAGGTTCTTCCGCAAACTGGGTCCATTTGGAAGCATGGTGCCGTTCAGAATGTCTCCTAAAGCATTAAGATTTTCCTTTAATGGAAGCGACACTGAAAAACAGGAATGTCCCAATACTTTTGTCCATATAGTGTTAGCTTCATTTTTTAAGTCCTGGGAGAAATATTTAAATGTTACATTGATGGAAAGTTGTTTTGCTCTTCTTAAAATAATTTTATTATAACAATTCATTCATTTTATTTTTATTTTGTTATTTACCGGTCTGGACCTGCTTCTGGTTCAGATACTCTTGCTGATGTTGCTCTGTAGTTTTATTTATTTTACATGAACATCGAAGTATTAGAACTGTAACGCACATTAATGCACGAGGACCATGTGTACTGTTTACTCTCTGCAGTTTAAATTAAACTCACAGGTAATCAACATGATATAAAACTGTAATATATTGGAAATTATGAAGTTTAGTGTATTTACAGTGATTAGTGTGAGTGATGCTGGTGCAGGCAGACTGATCCCAGATTAGAACACCTCTAAATGGGTCTGAATGATATTTAGTGTATTTACAGTGAATTAGTCGGAGCGATGTTGGTGCAGACAGGCTGATCCCAGATCAGAACAGCTCTAAATGGGTCTGAACTGTGAAAGAACAGAAATTGGGAAACTTATTTTGGCAGAAGAGACTCTTTTGGGTGAATCGAGTTAAATGATCTGGATCACTACAGGGAGGGTACGGCGCGCGCGCTGGGACAAAACAGACCCAATACTCCCTTCTCCTTGTTTTACTTGTTTTGTTGTTGTTGTTTTTGATATTGTTTTTGTTTGTGTTTTTATTATTGTTGTTCTGTTTATTATTGTTGTCATAATTGTTCTGTTTTTTGTTTTTATTGTTTTGTTGTTGTTTTTGTTCCAGTTCTGATTGTTGTTATTGTTGTTGTTCTATTTGTTAAAAAACATTATATATCGAGTATAGTAAAATATAAATGGCTGTTTCTGTCAATAAACATATTTATTTATTTTAATAAGCATATTTAAACTAATGGACGCGACCTATCGCGTTACTGTGACGTGTACGCTCTCTGACTGTCTACTCTGTGATTGGCTGTCTCTATTTATCTGCTCTGTGATTGGCTGGATGTGGGATATCTGCTCTGTAATTGGCTCTCTCTAGGTATTGGCTGCGTGAGGTCTGCCCTGTTGTTGGCTGACTGTGGGAGGTCTGCTCTGCGATTGGCTGGCTGAGATGGATCTGCTCTGTGATTGGCTGAGTGTGGGAGCTCTGTTCTGTGATTGGCTGTGTGCGGGAGCTCCGTGCTGCTCGGTGGCTCCGTTAGCTCTCCTCGCCGCTGTGTGGGAAAAGGGCCGTTTTCGGAGTGTATATGTTGTGAAAGTCTTTGGTTAGTGAGAGGAGTGTTGGTACCCGGGACAAGATGTCGGCCCAGGCTCAGATGAGGGCTCTGCTGGATCAGCTGATGGGCACCGCACGGGACGGTGAGTAGCTACGTTATGCTAGGCTAGGCTATGCTAACGCTAGCAGAACAGCCCGCGGAGGATAAAGACGGCCACAGCCCGCGGTAGACTGTAGTCCGGGCTGAGAGCTGCTCTGAGTGTGGGTCTGAGTGTCCGACAGGGTGGAGTGTGTGCAGTCTGTGTGCTTAGAGGAGCGGTTTCCTCTGGAAATGTCCTGTTTATTAAAGCTAGCGCGGGCAGGCTAGGCCTCGCGAGACCTGCGCCCCAGATATCGCGTTACTTTACTCAACTGTTTATCTGATCAATGCATAAAACCGCTCTTCTACATAAAAACAGACTTTGAGTGTCTATAAAGTTCTGTACACTCTCCAAACAGGGTATCGGTTCATTAAATTATCCTTTATTGTCCCCACAATAAAAGCTTGGTTGTGACTTGACCCTGTAAACACATGAAAACAATCCATCCTGGACTGCCATTATAATGGAGGGTAGTAGCTTTTATCCACAGTATCTGTGTATAAACAAGAAGTCTGACCTTCATTACAAGAAAGATTAGTTACCAGTAAGTGATTCACCCAGTAAGGGCTTGTTCATACCTGCCATTACCCAGAGCACCACTTTTGTGGAATTAAAAAGGAAAAGTCTGTAAATATAGTTTCAAATTGGACATTTACTCCCCCATCCATAGAGTCCATGTATGGGGGAAAATACACTACAAAACCAGCCCGTTTGCAGTTTTTCTAGTGTTATAAAACCATCGCATTTAAATATAATCTCCTTATTCGCACATCAGCAGTTTAGCTCCACCCACTCCTATTCCAATTCGTCAACACTTTTAATGGTAAAATCTCATTGGATCACATGAAGACACCAGTAACTCACCCGGAGCTGTGATTGGTCACAGAAACACTGATTAGAGGCTCTGTTTTGAAATCAGTATTGTAAAAGCCAGTATCGTGATAACGAATAACTGTCCATATGTATCATGCAGCCCTAATGCGTACATTTCCTAGTTTTTACATCAGAGCTCTTGAGAGTCCCTGACTTTAACTCAGTACACCTGTATCGACTCTTCCTCCAGTGGAAATCGTGAGAAAGCCAATCTCAGGTGATTACCAGAGACTGTATGTAAGATGTAAACGTGAGCGTGTCTGATCTCCCAGTACACAGAGTAGTGCCGGGTACGACCAGGGCCACGGATAACTCACACACACGTCAGATTTCATGATCTCAGAAAAATTCACAAGTGAAAATGGGAGCATTTTACATAAAACAACACAACCATAAGCATACTTCTGTTTAAATGACATGCTTTAGAAGGAACCAGAAGAAAAATCAAAATTTATGATTCAATTTTAACATCTCTAGCTTTGTATTTATTCATATTTGTGTGTGTGCATGTATGTATGTGTTGGGGTAGATATATACACATACACACGTAGATACGTATACATTTGTATATGTAAGGTGGGTGTATGTGTTTACATGTATGTGTGAATATCTGTAGACCACGTGTGTAAATGTATGTTCATTTTATGTGTATAAAATATGAAAACTAAAGAAAAAATATTACCGTAAAGTGATAATTAAATGAGGGGTTTCATTTCTCAGAGGAAACTGCATTTTAAGATTTAATTTGTTTTCTTCTGGCCATAATGTGTCCTCCAGAACAAGTGGCCTAGTTAAAGTGGTGTAAGTTGAAGTCGAGGCATTTTGTTTTGGTGAAGTGTGTTTCTGAGTGAGGTGATCTTGGCCGGAGAGACTGCCTCTCGCCGGCCGTGTGAATGCCGTTGTCTTTTTTTGTATGAGTGCTGAGATGAAATTCTTTTGCTTCCCGTACATGTGTTTCATACAGACTGAACAATTGTGGCCCCTTTATTCTATTCATTAAGGTTCAGTGTATCTTTGCCAGCCTACATCAATCTGCAAGGGAGTTGCAGAAAAGCCTCATGTTCATCGAGCCGTGAGTCACCAATGATTTTTAAAGCTGTTCTGAATATCCAAACCATTACATTTGCTTTCCAGAAGTAGCCTGACTAATTCTGTAAGCCTCACCTCAGGAAGCCTCACAGCAGTAAAAGCAGAAAGACGGTAAAGTAGCAGCGAGAAGAGGCACCAGTAGTGCGGACCTGTTTGATACCAGTTTGATAAGAAAGAAGGAGAAAAAAAACTTAAAAATTACAATAAAAAAAGACAATCCTCCGCCAGCGGTCCTCACTTTGACTCTTGTGTATCATTCCCAACTTCCTCATTGCAGGTTTGGTCGAGAAAAGCTTTACCCTTTAATCTTTAATAAGGCCACCGAAGGGCTGGAGCCGCAGGAAAGAGCTCGCAGTGTGTATAAACTAACCTTACTTTTTAGTTTGACTTTTTTTTCCCATACATTTTATTTCTTCCTTTATTTTTTGTTTTTATTTTGGTTTTCCCATCACCAATTCGTACTGAAGGACTGGATTGTGTGCAGCAGCTTACCCCCAAAGGGTTTCCTACACACACACACACACACACACACGCACCTGATTGTTGTTTTAAAACCTGTGTAAGTTACCAACCCCTTTCCATCCACCCCCCCCACCCCCCCCGGCACCTGTCCATGCCAATTTAAAGTCAAGAGTCTTTATTCACTGTCTGCTACAGTTCAAGAGGCCATTGTAATCAGTTTAAACATCCACTACCAGGGCTGGGTACTGTAGAAGTACCTCTAATGCAACCGATTCATTAGTTCCAGTACAGTTTATTATACCTTAAGCACTGCGGTTCTTTCTAAATCTTCTTGTTCCTTTTATGTGAGAAAAAAGGCACCACTTTTCTTCTGAGCCTTTGAAGTTTGGCTAAAAGCTTCTTTAATATTAGATGTTTTGCTCGTTTATTCAACTCTTTGATCGGGTAAGAGAGAGTTGAGGGGCTAATCACAGCTATGGTGGCTAACAGTCCTATTAAACACACCGCAGACTAATAAATAGACTTTAGGACCCTAAAGATCAGGTCAGTTATAAAAGACATGTGTCGCTGTTTGTTGGTTTAAATAAAATTATTCAGATTGTGAATGTGGCTGTGTTTCTTTTTCCCGCACTTAACCATAAACGTCTTGGTAAGAGACAGCCAAGAGTCAACCCCTCCCCCTCAGTGGTTCACAAACACAAACCTTTTTTTTGGCCATAAACCCAATTTTTTGTGTCTCCAGTACTGGTTTTATACCACCTACATGATCACATTTCACATTTTCTCATGGGAAATCTTACAAAATATGGCTTAAACCAACTTACAGATGCGGTATTTGAGTATATCAATGTTTAAAATGCACATTTACTGTCTACATACTTGAATTCTGTCCTGAATGATTGAATGCTGAAATTCTCAGTACTCTTGAAATGAACTCGGTTTAATGTAGCCTAAAGGTACTGAATTTTGATACCAAGCCCTGGGCAGTGCTGAACTGTTGAGAGTAACCAAAATATTCATAAATGAAGGACTCCGACCCGACCCACAGAGTTATTTATATCTGAGACTGACCCGGCTTGTCCGCCCACAGGTTGTGGGTAGACCCCTCCCCCGCCCCATCTCTACTATGTTTGGTGATTACTGTAGTCAGTGCAAAACAAGTCTTGCTGAACACGGCCTGTCAGAAATTTGGAGACACCTAGCTTTTCAAAAACAGAAGTTGTCCTGGCTGTTCTTTCCCCATTTTACTCATTTCTTCCACCCACTTACCACAACACAGTACAGTTATCACCATCTGGAGGTATCGGCTGATACCATACAATGCCATATCCCTCCTTTAACTATTAGGAGTTCTATTTATTACTTAGATAGGGCATCGCACTACTCACTTCAATATCCCACAACAGACATCACACACTGCCAAAGTGTCTCTTATTAAGGCTTTAATTAAAGCCTTTATTCATTTACTTTGAATTTCCTTGTTGGTGTAAAAATCCTATTTTCTCTCAGACTGTCTGATCTTTGTCGCACCGAGGAGATTAAAGGAATGAAATATGAACAAATGTTTTACTGACAGGCTGCAAAGCATCTAAAGATGCAAGGAGCCTAGATAAAGGAGCTCCACCCACTCAGCATTCAGCACCACCAGTATACTGATCACCGCCTGATCATCTGGAATCATTAGTGAAAGGGCCATGTGTTTGAAGGAACCATCTCACCTGTAAATATTTGTTATGACTGTTCATAAAGTGCAAAATAAGTGATAATATTTTCATTGTAAAAATTGAATAAAAAAATATACACGTGACCATTTTCCTCGAAATAGATTGAAATGTCGTGTTAAATTAAAAACCCTTTGAAAAGCTTGGTGTGGCCAAATTTCGGACGGTTGATGGGACTGTGATCTTCACCAAACAGACCATAATGAAAAACGACGTCCTGTTTGAACACATTTAGTGCTTCAGTCTGAAATCTTTTTGTTTGTTTTGTATTGGAGGTTCTTCTGACTGAGCTGTTTTCACAATTTTAGTACACACAGCATCCATGCGCTCAACTACAAATCCCATCATCCCCTACAGACAGGGCAGAAGTGACCCCTCCCCTGAAAGTTAGCAGTCCACAGTACTGATGTGTGAGAGGGGTGTGTGTGTGAGCGAGAGCTTGAGCGCATATTGTTCTCACTCATGGTGTGTTTTGGTCCTGCAGGTGACGAGTCTCGACAGAGGGTGAAGTTCACAGACGAACGCGTGTGTAAATCTCACCTGCTGAACTGCTGCCCCCATGACATCCTCTCTGGCACGGTAACTCCTCCCCATCCATACTAGATACACAAACGCTCGCATACAGATTATTTAAACATGGATTTATACACTCTGAAATATCACCGCTTCCCTCAGTGTTATGTGCTTTTATTGAATTTGTGTTGTGTGGATATATTTTCAAATATAGAATGTGCTCTGGTGTTGTGTATTGATCTATCTTTTCCTGTTTGGCCAATGTATTAAATCCAGCTTATATTAAAGTGTTTATGTATGTTGGGGGGTGATGAGAGCATTTTTGAGTCCATAGGTAGAGATTATTTATATATATATATATAAATATATAAAAATCACATACACTGCATCTGGAACGTATTCACAGTGCATCACTTTTTCATGTTACAGCCTTATTCCATGAGAAATCACATGTAAATCACATCACAAGTATTCACAGCCTTTGCTCAATACTTTGTCAATGCACCTTTGGCACCCATTACAGCCTCAAGTCTTTTTGAATATGATGTCACAAACTTGGCGCACCTATCCTTGGCCAGTTTTACCCATTCTTCTTTGCAGCACCTATCAAGCTCCTCAAGGTAGGATGGGAAACGTTGGTGCATAGCCATTTTAAGATCTCTGCAGTGATGTTCTATTGGATTGAAGTCTGGGCTCTGGCCGGGCCATGCAAAGACATTCACAGAGTCGTCCTGAAGCCACTCCTTTGATATCTTGGCTGTGTGCTTAATGTCGTTGTCCTGCTGAAAGATGAATCGTCGCCCCAGTCTGAGGTCAAGAGTTCTCTGGAGCAGGTTTTCATCCAGGATGTCTCTGTACATTGCTGCAGTCATCCTTCTCTTTATCCTGACTAGTCTCCCAGTTCCTGCTGCTGAGCAACATTCCCACAGCATGATGCTGCCACCACCATGCTTTACTGTAGGGATGGTATTGGCCTGGTGATGAGCGGTGCCTGGTTTCTTCCAAATGTGATGCCTGGCATTCACACCAAAGAGTTCAATCTTTGTCTCATTGGACCAGAGAGCTTTGTTTCTCATGGTCTGAGAGTCCTTCAGGTGCCTTTTGGCAAACTCCAGCTGGGCTGCCATGTGCATTTTTACTAAGCAGTGGCTTTCATCTGGCCACTCTACCATACAGGCCTGATTGTTGGATTGCTACAGAGATGGTTGTCCTTCTGGAAGGTTCTCCTCTCTTCACAGAGGAGCTCTGACAGAGTGACATTGGGTGATGGAGGTCACTGTGCTCATTGGGACCTTCAAAGCAGCAGAAATTTTTCTGTAACCTTCCCCAGATTTGTGCCGTGAGACAATCATGTCTCGGAGGTCTACAGACAATTCCTTTGATTTTATGCTTTGTTTGTGCTCTGACACAAACTGTCAACTGTGGGCCCTTATATAGACAGGTGTGTGCCTTTCCAAATCATATTCCATCATCTGAGTTTACCACAGGTGGACTCCAATTAAGCTGCAGAAACATCTCAAGGATTATCAGGGGAAACAGGAGGCACCTGAGCTCACATTTGCTCAATTTTTGTATTTTTAATATGTTTGCAAAAATCTCAAGTAAACTTTTTTCACACTGTCGTTATGGGGTGTTGCGTGTAGATTTCTGAGGGAAAAATGAATTTTATTCATTTTGGAATAAGGCTGTAATATAACAAAATGTGGAAAAGGTGATGCACTGTGAATACTTTATGGATGCACTGTATTTGTATGCTATAGGCCAGAAGTTTGGGCCTAACTCTATTTAAAAAATAAACAATATGCTGCTGGTAACTGACTGGTTTTCAGTATTTTTAAACACATTATTTTTCCACAAGACTGAAACTGCTGGTTCTGCACAGACACATCAGGGGTCTCATTTATAAAACCTTGCGTAGAACTCATACTAAAAGTGTACTTGTGCTCAAAAGACATAAATGACGTACGCAAAGAAAAAGTCAGACTTATAAAAACGTTCGCACGCACACCTGCACGCAATATACGTTTTATAAATCACACTCCATTTGCGATTGTGCGCACATGGATTTGCCGCAAATCCCGCCCTCTACACGCCCTCGTTCCACCATATATGGTAAATGCAAATCACCTCATGCATAT
>JBBPDH010000007.1:548439-559054 GCA_037974565.1 Clupeocharax schoutedeni
GCCCGCCTGCTCCCTACAGCAGCTTCAACAGACACTACATCATTTTAATTCAGTAATGAGAGCTAGACTTATTATTCAGTTCAGAGTCTTGTTTCTGTCTGTAAAGTGTGTATCTGCGCTCAGTGATATACTGTATGAAATGTTTGGATATATATTTGAAAAATAGTAGAATAATGACTATATATTTAGGGTGGATTGGGATCATTTTGGGCGGGGCTTCAGACCCCCCAAAATAGACCTAACGATGCACATGGCTGTGAGAGCTAAAAAGTGCATGTAACCGTGGTAACAGAGAAAAAAAAGTGACACCAGGGAACCTCAAAAACTCCAATAAGCCACAACATGCTTTGGAATCGCATCAGCAACATTAACAATTTTTTTTTCATTTCTCTCCTGTTAACACACTCGGCCAGGTCTCTTAGGCTCTTTTTAACTAACAGCAACAAAAAAACTATTGAAGTCAAAACGAAACTTGGCAAGTGGAAGGTGGGTCCAAATTCTGACTGATGTTTTGCCACGGCTTGGAGCTGAAATTGGTCTTTTAGTGAATTCTGAATTCAGAATGACCTCAACAAACTTCTGTTAATGGAAATGTCAGCATTGGATAGAACTCTTGGAACAGTATTGTGTTGTATTTTCTAACTGTGTGTGTGTGTGTGTGTGTGTGTGTGTGTGTGTTTGTGTGTGAGAGGGTATCTATGCTTTCATGGACCGCCTGATGGTGAATTTCTCTGTATGTGCTTAGTGACCTACTAGTCCTTTCCAGCATGCCTCAGTAAACCTCCTAACGAGCAGAATGACAGAAAAGAGTGAAAGAGTGGTGCAGACAATCAGCAAATGAGGGACGATGACATCATGTAAAATTTTGCATAAAGAGTCCCTTCGTCCACTTTCCCTCCCTCTTCATTTGTTCTGTGTTGGGGAGGAACACACTCGAGTAACTGTAATTCTTAGATTACTGAAGTATCATTTTGGTAGCTTTGCACTTTATTCACACACTATTGAAACCAAACAGTGATTCTATGGAATCACATTTCCTATCAGGGTCCAGTAAAACTGCCCATGAAAAAGTATGCAGTGTGATTTCTGTTCACAGAGTGTAACATGTTGGAACACATGCAATCTAATCTGTATTTATTGATTTATTCATTATTTAGTTATTTACTATGTATTTATGTATGTGTTTATTCATTGATTTGTTTGTTTGTTTGTTTGTATATCTATCCAAATATGTTGAATTCTGGGTGTTTTCTATAGAGCAGTGGTCACTAACGCTCCTCGTGTATCACTAACCTGCAACCTAACAAGTAGGGATGAGTGAGTACAGCATTATCTGTATCCGTTAACCATATGAATTATCTGTATCCGTATCTGTACTCGGAATGGGCAGGACCTAACCCGGAAGTGGGTGGGGTTTAACCCGAAAGTGGGTCGGGTTGTCTTGAAATCTCTGACACGCAGAACGCGAGTCGCATTCTACCAAGCAGCACGTCTGAACAAACCCCACGTTTATCAAAACTCTACTGGTTAATGACCGAGGGAGAGACAGAGAGCTGTTCTCTTCTCAGTGTTCTGTGTGTGTGTGTGAGCAGAGCGGGACACAGCAACACAATAACTCTGTATGTGTGTCGGGGAGCACAGATATTGACTCGTATTGCTCGTATGATACTCGTACGTGTCAAAAGTGCTTTATCCGTACCGGATATTCGTTTCAGCCGAGTATCCGGCTCAACTCTACTAACAAGCTGACCCCTCCTTATTAACAATCCAGACAATCAGGGAGAGAAGTAGTTCATTAACCAGACCAGGTGTTAGAGATTGTGGCTGGAACTGAGGCGGTAGATTTTCAGGACCAGGGTTGGTAACCACTGCTGCAGAGGATGTGGACAAATTTACACTTAAAACATCAACAAATCGTGCCAAATTTGTCCAGATGTGCCCAAACATTTGCATGCCACTGTTTCAGCATTTGTTTGAATTTCATTGGTTTATTGAAAAATAACTTTTGAACTGGGCTCTAACGACTGATCCTCTCTGACCTTCATAATTTTTCCGATGGCCATTTCTCATCACCTATGCTGCCCCCTATTTACACTCCAGCACTGTGCAAAAGCCACCCTTTCACTTTTGTAATTTCCAAATAAAATGGGCATTGAATTCTATTTTTCCAACTTTCAGTATCTAGAACATTAAGTTACACAAAGTCTCAACAACCAAATTAAACACCTGCGTCTTGACCTTCTTTATAGTCTCCATTTTCAGGAGATTTTTTTTAAATTCAGCTTCTTGTAAGCTTCTTCAAATTTGCATTTTTAAAGTTAAGCCCACTTACACATTTACACTCCTCAGTCTCTAAAAGCCTCCTCAGTCTCAGATTTAGGTGTCCAGTTTAGGTGTTCTAAAGAAGGACAGAAAGAAACACTGGATTCTTCAGACCTAAAGTGAGTGTGGAGCTGTGCTTGGTGTTTATCTGATGATGATGTTGGCATTCTTCTTTGTTGCGTGCAGAGATGTTACCGAGTCCAAATCGAGTCTCCAGTCTCCGAGCTGCAGTGTTTACAGACGAGACTCTAAATGTGGGATGTTTGACTGTAAATGTTCAGCTCTAAATGTTTAGAAGATATGCTAATTGGCCACACCCACAATTACAGTTGGCTGTTGCTTATCAGGGGGCGGGGCTGTGTGCTGTGATCTGCCCTCACCAACATGGAGGATTAGCCTTAAATGATCTTAATCTAAATGTTAAATATAAAAATATCTCTCTCTCTAAATGTGAACTCCACAGTTAGATGGGGCTCGGTTTCCAACGACCCCTCGAAATCCGCTATTAGCTGAAAACCGCTCACCTCGGACAAAAGTAATTTTGAAGGAGAATGCGTCACTGGGAACTTTAGGAGAAACTTTTGTTGGGAGGACACTGTTGATTGGTCAGATGGGACAAAAGTTGTATTCTATGACTGGAAATTAAATGAACCAAAGGGTGGTCTCTGGCTTTTCTCCCACTCAGAAAAATAAAAGTCCAGCAGCAAAGTTCCCTAAATAGGTTCTTCCTCTTAATCAGTTTCCAGGCCTTCCAAAAAGTAACACTTCATACAAGGTGTTTAGTTTAGGACCCTTGCCTCATCGGGATCTTCTGCAGAGTGCTTAAACACAACGCTACAGTACAGTAAGAGTGAACGGCTTGAATGTCACTACTATTTATTTCACTACTGTCACAATATAGACACAGCATCACATTTTTATGTGATTTAGAGACCATCTTTACTTTTACCTCATCATTTCCCACATGAGAGAGATTTGATGGATGAACCTGTTCGTCCATCACCACATGCCCTTTCTTTCTCCATGTGGATTTTTTATAATTTGTCTGGATCGTTTTCTGATCTACAACATAAAACACATGTGGTGAAGAAAACCGCACACCTGCTTTCAATTCACAGCACATCAGCTGTGGAAACCTCATAGGAAAAATAAATATTGAAATCAGAGATATAGGACATGATGTATGCCATTGAACATGTTAAGTATTTAAACCCATAGTCATTTAGTGTCTGTATAATCACCTGCATTGATTGAATGTTTCAGACATTTGCTCTACATTTGTCTTGGACATATTTCCTAATGAAACAAGTCATCTAAAGGGGAGTATTTAGAGCAGTGGTGTAGAACTCCGGTCCTGGAGGTCTGTGGTCCAGCAGGTTTTGGGGATTTTCCTGCTCAGAAACACCTGGTTCACCTCGTCAGTTAATTTTCAGGTTTAAGTGAATGTGTTTCACTTAAAGAGAACCATTCAACTGTGCTGGTCACTGACCCTCAGGACTGGAGCTTGACACCCCTGGAAGGTTAAGCCTCTCAGAAAAGGCAGTAAGGCTTTAGCTCTAACCTGGCAGTATTACACTTGGGTTCTCAGAAAAATCCATGTCAGACTAAAACTGAGGGGTTACTGTATATTAACAAGTGAAATGAAGTTGACCAGACACAACATAACGTATCTTGGGTTCATACGGCCTGTAATGACATAAGTTAATTTAAGAATAAATTGTAGTTCCATTTACAGTTTCACTCTAACCTTTTCTGATTTGGGGGTGATCCATCCAGCCCATTTTCTGAGCCGCTTCTCTTAACCCAGTGGTTCCCAAACTTTTTTTTTTGGGTCCCCCTTTGGTAGAATGTTTTGCTCCCGTAGCAGCCCCCCCCCCCCAAAAAAAAGGGTTATACATACACATTTTGTTATCAGAGTCCACTGCAGTTTATTTCACACATTGTAATTAATATAAGAGCTACTGAACTGACCTGCAGTGGTTCGGTGAAGGCCTTATCTAATTTAGGGATTTTATCTGCTTTCAAACATGAACAAAATGAAGAAATAAATGCTGAAAGTCCTGTTTTCATTTTGCAATTATTCCTAAATGCCACAGTAAAAAATCTCCATATCGGGTATGGACATAGTATGATAGTTACAGAACTGACCTGCAGTGGTTTGGTGATGGCCTTATCTAATTTAGGGATTTTAGGCCTCGTTCACACGGACGTTTGAAATGAACGTGCTGTGAACGCCATAGGCGTTTTTGTGGCGTTTGGTAGCGACACTTGATCGATGTCAGCAAGGCGTTCGACTGGCGTTAGCCTGACGTCGTTTAACGCCAGCCTGACGCCCGATCTGTAGTTTGGTGTGTTTACCTGTGGGGACAGTAATGACTCTGTCCAGAGTGTTTACATGTGTGTCCTCTTGGCTTATAGTTCTGCACTGAAAACATGGATCCCTAATCTTTATTAAAGCTCACTGTTTACATTCCTGTTTTAAAGATCCTCCCGATTTGGCGCCATAGGCAGGAGAGGAACAAAACATGGTTTCTCATAGTTGCCCTACAGAACCACGGGACATATTCGATCCTCCAGGACGTCAACCGAAAGCCATGTAAACGCCAGAGCGACGTTTTCCTCGCGTTCGTCAGGATTTTGATGCCAAGAAAACGTTGCATGCAGTGTTTATTTGACGCCACCCGAACGCGCAGCCGGCTGAGCGCCGGTGATGAACGCCCATGTGGACGCTCTGTTTCAACGCCAGAAAAACGCCTGGTTCAGACGTCTGTGTGAACGAGGCCTTATTGTATGTCAAATGTGCCAGTGATGAACAAATGAATGCTGCAAATGATTTTATTTTTTTAATTATTATTCCTAAATGCTACAGTAAAAAAACATATTAGGTGTGGGAATAGTATGGTAGCTAGTGAAGTGACATGTGGAGGTTTGGTGATGGCTTTATTTAATTTAAGCACTTTATTCGAGCTCTAAAATGAGACCTGTAAACAGATAAATGCTGATCAGTGCTGCTGTTTAATTTATTCATAAACGCCAGAGTAAAGTTTCATACGAGGTCTGTCAGTAGAGTGATGTGGTGGTGATGGCTTTATTGAAATTAAGAATTTTATTGTCCTTCCAAAACAGTACATGTAAAAACACAAACATTAGTTTAATAAACTTATTTTATTTGTTGTACATTAAAGCCTGGAACTGTATTAAAATGTATGCGATACGCAGTAATTACTACTTCCAGTCCCTCATTATAATCATAATTATGCTTATGTATAGTTTATTTTCGGGACAGAGCCTGAAAAACAACACTGAACGCAAAGCTTCCCTTAAAGAGCTTCTAATCCATACCGTAAACCTTCTAAAATATATGCACCACTTGTTCAAGCGTGTCTGGCTTCGCTGGGTTTTTCCAAAGAGCGGCTAGATTCACCGCAGTTGTATTTGCATTCATTAATTCTTCCTGCCCCCTGCCCCCCTCACCCCGTGTCCCCTGCAATTGCTCTGCGCCCCCCAGTTTGGGAACCACTGTCTTAACCAGAGTTGCGGGAGGTGTCCCAGCAGTCACAGGGTGAGAGATGGAGAAACACACTGGACAGGTTGCCAGTCCATTGCAGGGCAGATACACAAACACACATTTACACACACAGTCTCACCTAAGGGCTGTTTGCAGGACTGTGGGAGAAAACCAGAGCTCCCTGTGGAAACCAGACCTGGGGAGAACATACAAACTCCACACAGACCTGCAGCCACCCTGGCCAAGAACCACCTTCTTGCTGCGATGCTACAGTGCTAATGACTGTTATTACACATACACAAGGTCATTTTTCCTCTAGCATTGCCTGGCTATTAAGCCACTCATGCAAATGAGTCATTGAAAAGATGATTTTTTCATTTTTTAGCCTTTTTCTCTTCCAAACAAAACTGAACAATGAAACAGGACTATACAAATGGGATGTTTGTATTAAATAAAAAATGAACTAGCATTTTTGCTTTAATTCCTGGGAATCATTAGACCTTCTCCAAAGGCCTCGAGGGCTCAGATGGTCTCTCCACTGCCTGGTTTAGTTCTCAGCAGTGTTGATGTCGTCTGTGTACTCACCTTCCCTCTGAATGCTGACTCCCACCCTCCCCCCAGAAAGGTGTGCTCGGGCAACAGCTGCTGAACATTAACCGAGAAAGACATGACTCTATCGAATGCTTTTGTTGGCCTCTGTGCAAAGAAAATAGTGAAAAAGAAAAGGCCTCTTGCAAATAGATAAGAATGCGGCTGAAATCGTAAACCCTTGCAGGGTTAGATGGTGCATGGCTAGCACAATTTAAATCTAATCCACCTGAACATTTTCATGTGTTCCTGCAGGTTCGGGCTTGTGTAAAGCTGCAGGAGGGAAAAGGTCAACCCCGACCTGCCAAACCTTTTTAAAAGCTCTGGCAAAAACTTATACATGTTATTTAACCCTTAGTATAAAACAGGAAAAAAAACTGGCTCTGCTTTGTTGCACGGCTCCACAGAATAGCACTCAACAAATAGCATAGAGCATCAGAAAGACTGCGATGCTGCCAGCAGTTTGAGAGACTGTGTTATTGGGAAGGGTTGGAGGAGTGGAGCACATACAGAAGTAATTAAATACAGTATGCAGAGGCAGCACTTACACAGGACAACATAACACAAGACATGCACAGTTTACAGTCCACACTAGTTTAAAGCAGCATAATGATTTCAACCTCAAAATAATTATATAACTAATAAATTACATAAACAACCAATAACAGAATCCCATTCGCCTGCATAAACATTCATTGTCCATATGCTAAGATACAAATCATACAAACCCAATCTTGCTTTCTCTCAGTCTTTTAGACACAAACACACACCTGAACCAACACAAACAAAAACATTCACTCCCTCTGGAGAATTTGGTCACTGCTCAACCAGTACTCCTTGGAATAGCTAACTATGCTGCAAAAAAGAAAAATATCTTGGCATTATTTAAAAATCTGGTTGATATATGGAACATTTCTCAGTCTGAGAATGCTGTAAGAATATTAGGTCTATTTTTTGGAAGGGTTCTTACTGTTTTGAGTTACTTTTACAAGTAAAAATGGGCCTGTAAAGCAACAGTAATGAACATAATACAATTTAGCGAGCAATTGTAGTCACACCCAAACCTGCCTCATTTCATCAGAAAGACATTTTTGGTAAATAAATGACAACAATATATTTGACAACAATATATTTCTATATATTATGCACACACAAAGTTGAAAGCTACTGTTTGACATGAATAAAAAAATAGAAGTGAAATAATTTTATAATATTCTTGCAACATCCTCATAATGAGACATATTCAATATATTGACTACATTAATGGTTAATGAAAGACATCAGAACCTCTTGTTTGATGCTAAATTAAATGAATAATCATGCTGCCAGTCGTTTGTTCAGTTTTGGCATTAAACTGTTTAGAAACACAAAGTTTCTTTTAAAGCACCCGTTCATATTCAAAAGTAAGAAGTTGAAGCCTGGATCATACAGCAACCCAGAGAACGGAGATGTTGGTGCCTCCCTCGTGTGTGATCTGATTGATGCGGCCGCGTACGCAGTCCAGCATGACATAGATGGCAGTGCCATTCTGCACCTCAAAAGACACCCTCACTCCAATACTGGCCCACTCGCTGCCCTCAGGCATGTGACCGCCAACCTGCTGCGCCAGAGGAGTCGACCGTGCCTCTCCCTGGCCCTGACGGTGTAGCGCCAGTTTCACCACGCTGCAGGAGTGGATTAGCTTCATGTTCAGCGCCACACTGGCAGTACCGGCCTCTCGAAACACAAAGTTCCTCTTGGCATGATGCTCTCCGGTGCCAGCCAGCTGAATGTGGTCGGTGTCTGGACTCACCTGCTGGAAGAACAAGGCTTTGTTCCTTACGGCTCCTGATGGCAGGCCCGTCCTGGACACAGTGGCCATCAGAGAGGAGGAAATGCTGGCTGGAATCCACAACAGACTCAGCATGCTAATCCCGGAACTGTCACCAAAATAGCGTATGTTGCACTGGGACGGGGTGAAGATCTCAAAGTTCAGCCAGTCTCCCAAATCCACAGCTATGGCGGCAGACAAAGTGATGGACGTGTCCCGGTAGTTTACCCCAGACTTGAAGGAGCGTACAACTTCCCGGTTTGTCCCATTGGAATTGAGGTAGGCGACTAAGGAGAAGCCCTCTCGGACGCAGGTGTGGCCCATGGCATAGAGTGCCTGCTGCAGGACAAACTTCACCACACCCCTCTCTGTAAAGCGAACGCCACGACTGTCGTGGGTCAGTGACACCATGTAGGGATCAGAGACGGCAGTGACGCGGAAGGCCGGCTGGTAGTTGCCCTGATAGTGAGCCACTGTGGACATCTGGGCCATCATTGCTACTGCACCGGTGTCATGGGACAACCACAGCAGACTGAGGGCGGAGGTGCCGAGTTCATAGAGCTGCAGGTCTTTGCTCTGGTTGCAGTGCTGGTTGGGGCTCTTCAGCACCAGGGACAGTGTCTGATTAGGCTCCACCTCTACCACTGCGCTCACAGTGATGCCCTGAAAGTGCTTCCTCTCCGGCTGCTCAACTCGCACCCCACTCAGGTCGAGACCATCCTCCTCACTTCCACTGAGTCGCATTCCTACCTGCAGGAAGTTCCGGCAGCTGTGCTTCAGGGCGAAGTTGTGGTCCATCCACAGTAGGCCATGCTGTAGCAAGTTTAAGGAGCCATCATGGCTGACCAACAGATTGCTGTCCTCCTTTCCCCTGATGCTCAGGTACAGTCCTGGGAACACAGTGCTGGTTTTTGACCGAGCCATAGGTAATGTTACTGAGGCGGACCAGGACTGTGACAGGGTTTCCTCCGAGACTATGCCACAAACTGCATCGCTTGTGGTGGTGCACGGGGCAGCCACAGGCTCCCCATCACACTCTGAGCATGCCTGGCACTCCTGGAGCTCCTGGTTGTAGAAGTACTCGTGACCACAGAGGCCCATAGAGATCTCTCTCTCGGACACACCCAGGCACCGGAAGCCACCTGTTCAGAAAAGTCAACAGTACACATTAAATCAATGGTTCCTTGCTCCTGAAGTAACCCTGTCTAACACATTTTAGTATTTTAACGTTATGACTAGGCAAGTGTGTGTTAAAGCTCAACATTTACATGAGTTCCCCTAGCCTGCCTGTGGTCCTGCAGTGACTAGAAATGGCGGTAGGTGTAAAGAGTGCTTTGGTCATTCTGCTCGACCTTTGAGAGAGCGACAGCTCAGACGGTCTGATCTGGAATTTTATGTCGTCATATGGGGAGAGGTTACCTCCCCTTTCTCGTGTTTTGCCCACCCAGAGTCTTTCACCCCCTCCCCTAAAATATTAGCTCCACCGACTGTCAGTGCCGTTTGTGAGAGACCACATTTTCCTGTAGAGATATCATGGGTTGTAAACGAGCAAAGCTTGGCAGTTACTCTGTGCTTAGATGTACAAATGGAATTTTTAGTTCCTTCATGCAAGCCACTGAAGAACCAGTGGGTTAATTTTATTTTGGGAGAGGTCCTGCTGTAGTCACGGAGTTTCAACTTCTTCAGATTCTGTGTCAAACTGAAAAGATTGAATGACTGTGTGTCTACGAGCCATTGCTATACACTGTAAACACTGTAAACTCCTACCATGGCCGCAAGCTGCTACAAAAAAAGAGGCTACAAATACAGTATTGGGGACCACTAAGACCTATATAAAAGCATATAAAAGCAGTATGTCATGGGATCTTTAAAGGAGGGAAAACACCAAATTATGTGGGGCTACTTCCAGACCTTTGACTCTAAATGATAATGTTGCTCATGAAGAAAAACTGGGAACCAGTTAGTAGAATGCAAATGATATTACTGCACACTCATTAGCATGTTTAGGAGAGTAATACCTGCCCTACATAATTTGGTGTTTTCCCTGCTGTAACACACATTATCCTCCAAATTATGTAGGGTAGTTCTGGACTAGGGTCAGAAACTGTTGCCTTAAAACTAGGGATGCACCGAATATTCGGCCACCGAAAAATTTTGGCCGAAAATTGCAAAAATGCATTTTCGGTATCGGCCAAAATATTTTTTTTACTTTGACCGACAGTGATGACGTCATCAACAACCGCAGACTGCACGCACCAGACTGGATTACGGTCAACTTGTCTCTAGTGTGGGCGCATTTCCATATATCTAAGGCCGCGTTTACACTGTCAGTTAAATGTGACCCAATTCCGATTTTTTGCTCATATGTGACACAGATCGCATCTGTT
>JBBPDH010000007.1:589586-602129 GCA_037974565.1 Clupeocharax schoutedeni
TAACACACATCTGGAGCTGTGATTGGTCACCCTGTCAGAAACACTGTAACACACATCTGGAGCTGTGATTGGTCACCCTGTCAGAAACACTGTAACACACATCTGGAGCTGTGATTGGTCAGAAAACACTGTGATTGGTTAGAGACTCGCATGTACATCAGTTCTAGTTAGAATTTTTGTCTTTTCAGAAAAGACATCAGTAAAATTTTGGAGAATTGAATAGTAATTCCTGGTGGTTTCATGCAGAATTGATGTAGACTTGGAGGCGGTGAGTGGAACCAACAGTGCTTCCATAACCACAGCATGTGACTTTTTCTGTGAGGGAGTTTTAAAGGCATTATACAATTTTAGTCTGGATCCATTTGCCACCAATGTGAACAATTTTTGGGAACTTATTTCAAACTCTGAATTACTCAGTTTCAAATTCCGCCTTGATCCCATGAATCCCGAGTGCTGAAATAGTGTCTTACAAACCTGAACCGTTAATTGGACCATTCAGTTCCACTCTTTGTCAAAATGACACTTAAAAGGAATACATTTTGGCACAAAGTGCATATCACACACTTTACAGTATTTTCACCACCTGAGTTCCTTTATGAACCAGAATGTCATATTCATTTTCATCACCACCTAAGAATTTGTATTCTAATGTGGATCTCCAGAGCAGTGTTAGATATGTGAGGAGCTACTAAGTGCTGAAACAGTAATGAGTTCATTTCAAGTTAAAGGACAGTAACCCCCCCCCAATAACTGAATCCATGACTGCTGAACAAGTGAATAAGGTTACTGTGTATTTTTATTGATATATATATGAAATGAAATGTGACTCTTACAGGTCCCGGAGGGCAAAGTGGTGGTCCTCTCCTTCCGTTTCCTTGATCTGGAAAGTGACAACCTGTGCCGTTACGATTATGTGGATGTTTACAGTGGCCACGCCAACGGACAGCGTCTGGGACGCTTCTGCGGGACGTTCCGGCCGGGCGCCCTCGTCTCCACGGGCAACAAGATGCTCCTTCAGATGGTGTCTGACGCCAATACAGCTGGCAGCGGATTCCTGGCAGTCTTTTCTGCTGCCCACCCTCATGAGCGAGGTGAGTACAAACAAGAACCTGCTTGAAGAGATGCTGGCTGTTTACAGTAATCATCGCCTTTAAACAGTAGTTTTAAATAATCGAAGAAAATGGACAAAACTAGGAACAGGCTTCAGTACTGCTGCTACTTGCATAGTAAATATTTAACGGGAACTGTATATCTAATAGTGCCGTAAGCCACTTAAACGAGTCTGTTTCACAAAAACTGCAGTGATTTCAGGTGAGCATTTGAAGTTGTGGAGAATTGCATGTCTATTTTGTTAGTGGGCTCATAGTGTCAGCTTCATACGGTCAGTCTACACAAACACAGAGTGTCTGGTATCTATAGTACTGCAATCCCAGCTACTCTGATCTTTATTCTAGCCGTCTGCAAGCCTGCTCTCATCTTTGCCACTGTAAGCCTATCTTACTTGGAAATGGTTTGTGAAGTTCATGATATCGTCTATTTACTGCCATGTTTGTTTCCTGTGGGTCTATTTTTGTTGTAGCACCATTAAGAACATTAAATCGTCTGCTCCTAAATGCCACACAAAGTGACGACCTGTTGTTTGTTATTTTGATTGTCAGTCAGATGGCCCTTTGTTGTAATAGTGGGAGGTTTTTGTGACCATGGTAAGCTATGAAACGAGCCAGACTCTCTGTTTTGTGAGACTGGAAGGTTCATGGCAGGAGGCATGTGCTCGAGGCCTAAGGCCATTTTACTGAGAGCCTTTTAACACCCATTAGCTGACCTGGGAGGGGTGAACGCCGGGTCCTGCGGAAGAGAGATAGGACTAAAGTGTTAATAAATGTCCTTTACTGGTCATTAACTCTGTAAAAACAGGCAGGGATTCCTGAAGTGCACAAGCGAGTGAAAGTTGGTTTTTGCCCGTGCTTGTTAAATGTGAGGGGGCTTTCTCCGGGGGCTCTTTCCCGGCTGAGGATTTCTCAGAATGACGTGGAATTTCTCACAGACGTTTTTGTTTCCCAGCGTTTCAGAGACGGGCCGGACCTGCAGAGTCCCTCTCGCTTATTAGGAGTGACAAGACGTCTACTAAGCCGCTACGAGGCTGCTGGAATTTTAATAGTCAGGTTTTCCCCTCTCCGTCGGCTCTTTTGCCGACAGCTGGAGTGATGTTAGGCTGCAATCTACACCATGTGGGAGCGCGGCTGAGTCAAAATAACATATTACTCTGAAACCACTTAAGCTACGTTACCCAGTTGTTGTTTAACTGTTTTCAAAACCCATCTGTCACAGCTGACTGCAGCCACTGTAGGCACATTTTTATCCAATCCAATCCAACTTTATTTGTTAAGCACTTTTGTAAACACAAAGGACCAAAGTGCTGTACATGATACAATATAAAAACATACAATATAAAATAAAATAAAATCATAGATAAATAAATAGACATAAAAGAAGAACAAACATAGTAAAATCACGCGACAAAACGTTTTTACCTCGTCTTGATGCTTCATCATTTATATTTTTGGAAGAGTAGCACATTGCTGTAAAACTGACGTAACTATATCCAAAAGTATCTGAGAAATTGCTGGATGCAGCGGTGCATGAGGCCTCAGGTCACCATGCTCAATCACAGGCTTCAGCTAGAGGGTCCAACCCCCAGCACTGGGCTGTAGATCAGTGGAACTGCGTTCTCTAGAGCGATGAAGCCCCATCTAGTACCTTTTTGGGAAGAGATGTTGTGGAGTTTGTGATCCAGAACTATACATCCTCAGTAATTCTCTCAGGGTTGAATACAATCAAATCCTCACAGTAATGTTCTAGCATATCTAGAATATCTAGCAAAAACCCTTCCTGAAGAGTATCAGGATGTCAGGATGAGGAAATTTGCATAAAACTGCCCCTCATCTGTCAAGCCCCACCCACTAGATTAGGTGAAGATCCGCCATTTTTGTTTGCTGGTTTTACAAGCAGCAAAGTGTGACAAATGTCTATTAATATCCTAATATCCTTGATTTCAGACGAAACCCTGGATGATGAGTTACTACAGACTTAAACATGTAAATATGTTGTTTGACTGTTTAAAATTTCTGTATACTGTATCTGTATTCTGTATGTGCATTTCTGTAAAATTTACACAGAAATCAAAAATTTCTCACCCTACCTTGTACTACTTGTCATACAAAAAAACAACATAAGGTTAATACATACAATCCACATATGGGAACTACACTGGAAAAAATGGTCCGTTTGGATTTGTGCGTTCATACTGAAACTGCTCACAGAGATTTAGATTAGCTTCTTTATGCTTGAGTGATTCATACGTAGGTCACTGTGTGTCTTAACCAACAGAAACATTCCTCTGAAATGAGAGTCTTTGAACGTCCTTCAGGAAGCCTGGAGAACTGTTCCTCAAGACCACTTTAGAGTGCAAGAACGCCTAGATCTTTGGAAGCAGAATTGAGAGGTGTCTCTAAACCTTTAGCACAGTAATGTATGTTTATTTTCTAAATGCCCAATGACTTTTCCTTTTACAGGAACTGCGCTACAGTTTGTAAATGTTCTTAGAATATGAACGGTCTCTTAATGAATGTAGCAGACTTATATAATCTCTTGGCTTGTGTGCATTGGACGTGCAGCTAAATATGGACGGTGTTTACATTAAATGCTTTTAAACGCTCTGAGCTCAGTGCGTGGACCCCTCTGAGGTCCTATAAATGGAGATTGATGGTGCATTGCAGGACGGGTGAGGATCTGTAGATGAAGACGTCCCTCAGGCTTTGGCAGGGTTAGCAGTGTGTGTGCGGGTCCCGGCTTGATCCCACTCTGATGTTTAATGACCTCTCCAACATGTGGTCTCCCTTTCAACAGCATATTGTTGGAGACCACCGCAGGGACACGCGTCTTAAAGTCCTATATTTTCTTCCAGTGCGCGGGAAGTGCTTATTTAAAGCCTGCAAATGACAGACCCTCGATTATAAACTCGGGGGCCTTTTAATCAGGACACAGTGAACTCTGCGGTCACGCTTCAAAGGAGTGTATTTTTGCATTGGTTTATATAGGGGATCAGTATTGCGGAGGTAGACTGGTGAAGCCCTCTGGATCCTTTAAAACCCCAAACTGGCCGGAGAAAGACTATCCAGCTGGAGTGACGTGTTCTTGGCACATCGTTGCACCAAAGAACCAGGTGATGCATTCACTTCACTTTACTTTAAAACTGTGTTCATCCTCCTGGGAGATTCCTGGCATGTCCTCTTAATAGTCAGTTAGTATTTACTCACTTATTGTCACTATGTGTATAAACATTCTGTACATTTAACGGTTCTGCACATCAGTGCAGTGGTAAGAAAACCTCATACCAGAATCAGAAAACCTGTTGATCCTGGAGGAAATTGCTTCTGTTAAGACTGAACAGACACACAGAGACACAAAGACAAAACAGGATAAAATATAGTCTAAATAAATCCGATAAATACTCAATATGAAATATGTTATGCAATATACACAAATACTGGGGTATAAATGCAGTAAAGACAGAACTTACAGATACGTGAATTACCAGTAACAGTAATAGGGGTTAGGAGTCTGTTATTGCTGTAGTAGATCAGTAATATTGATATAAGTAGTGATGGTAAAACAGTTAATAAGATTTTACACATAGTGATGATGATTGAGCAGCAAACACATTTAAACACATAGTTTCTGTTTTTTTCTATACATATTACGATTCGTATTGGAAAAAGACATACTGTGCAACAGCATTTTTATATTTTATTGTTTGTTTTCCATGTTTGCAGATTATCGAGGTGAAGTTCGAGAAGTTTGATGTCGAACGAGACAACTACTGCCGCTACGACTACGTGGCCATTTTTAACGGAGGAGAAATCAACGACGCTAAGAGAATCGGGAAATACTGTGGAGACAGTCCTCCAGCGTAAGAGAGCGACTCCTAAATTCTCCGGGAGATGCATAACCACAGTATGAAGGCTAATTATAGACGAGTGGATTTCCAGAATAGAATTTAATTGAATGACAATCGGAACATAACAGGGGTGCACCAAAAACACCACCCAAAATGGTGGAAATTGTAACAGCACCTCCTTGTGGATATTTTTTTCCCTGCCTATTGTGAGCGAGCAAGTAATTTACTTTCATTTTAAACGCAGTTATTAGTGACTTTAAGAAGTAGTTCAGGGGCCAAACCTAATATAAGTAATGTGGGTGGAGCCTAGTGGGTAGGATACTTGCCTCTGGACTAAGAGGTCATGGGTTTGAATCCTACCTTCAGCACTAACACTGGGTCCCTGAGCAAGACCCTTAACCCCAGGTTGCTCCAGGGAGACTGCCCCCTGTAGGTAGGGAATGGAAGTCGCTTTGGATAAATAAATGCCGTAAATCAGTGAGTAATGTTTTCGAGACTCCAGTGGGTATATGCTGTGTATAAAAAATGTAGCTTACAATTAGTCAGTATAAAACATTAGAAATGTCTGATTTTGTGTGTGTGTGTGTGTGTGTGTGTGTGTGTTCCAGGCCAGTGTTCTCTGAAGGCAATCAGCTTTTTATCCAGTTCCTCTCTGACCTGAGCCTGACGGCGGATGGCTTTATCGGACACTACAAATTTAGGCCCAAGAAGTTTCCCACCACCACCATCCCCCCGACTACCACCACGCAGCCCACCACCACCAGACCCATCCGTGAGTGGCACCCTGTAGAGCTTATTAGAGGAGACAGTGCAGGCTTATCATTAGCCCGTCTGTTCCATGCTGCGAGAACAGACTAGGGTGGATATGATTGAGCAGAGGAGGAGTTTACATCCAATATAAAAGTCACACTAATGCTACAACATGATCTCTTAGTTTAGAACTGAAAGGCTTGTCTGACACCTTCGCTTAATGCTTCACTCGTGGCAGGGGGTCGGTGTGTGTGTGCGCTGCAGGTGTGTTGGGTCTGTTTGGTGTGATGTGGGCTGATCGTTTATTCTAGAGTGAGAGTGAGTGAGCGTCTGTGCCATAATCAGAGCTGGGCAAAATACTGTGAGAGCAGAAAACTGAATACATGTCCATAATCGTATTCAGTAATGTATTCCATTACAGCAGATAAACGTTTTTAAGGTAACCTTTTTTACCTAATTGCCTTAAATTAAAACGAAAGTCTTTTAATGAGAAACAGAGTTATATAGATGATGGCTAATCTTAAACAGTTATTTAAACCTAAAAAGATCAAAGTCAAATGAAAAATCAAAAATGGCTAATTGGGGTTTTTTTGTTGTAAAAGCAGCATGGTTGATTTAGTTTAGCTCAGCTAGTTTAGCTTGTATTTCCATTTGGGTCTCATCTGGTAGTATAAAACACAGAGCGCAAAAAAACCCCATCCATCCAATTGAAAGATTTGGGTGACAGGAATCATCTGCTTTTATGAGCCATTTGGACGCTCCCTTATCCTGATGACAGGATGAGGAAATTTGCATAGAACCGCCTCTCATCTTTCAAGCCCCACTCACTAGATTAGGTGAAGATCCGCCATTTTTGTCTGCTGGTTTTACGAGTAGCAGAAGAGGCACAGAGTGCTGTGCCTACAGGCAGAGGAGAGTCACTCATGAAGTGTTGTGTTCATCTGGCTCTGGGTCCGACTCAGGGTCAAATATATAGGGCTGATAGCACCTCTGTTTTCTACCTTTTTCTTGCGTGGTAAACGCAGTGTGAGAATGGATGGGTGGGGCGTGGCCATCAACAGCTTATTTGCATAAAAGTGACAGAGCCCTTAAACAGCTCATTTTGAATGGGCCTGAAACTGTGGAGAATAAAGCTGGAGAGTCTCTTTATGTGAGAGTGATTTTATTTTTAGATCACAACCCTGAACACAATTCACCATGCACTCATTCAACGTGTGGACGTTCCTTATAGAGTGTTTGTGTGTCTTTTGTATGTGGGGAATTAGGAGGTGGGGCTGGATAGCATGCGCTAACATGCGATTTTTCCATAAATCCTATTTACCCTTTATGACTCTAAGGCCCGGAAACTTCACACATGGATACGAATGCGTGGTTCTGTGTGTAGTTTTATTCTAAAATGTGCCGTGACACAGTTCATAATGCAATGCAAATGCAAGCTGCATTCTGAGAATTCCAGTAAGCGGGCGCTATAGGGACATCCAAGCCTGGCCAGGCTGCAGTCGACTGGTAGACCAGCAACTGGACGAAAATTTTTTCTCATGTTCAAACATAAATGATGCATCATTGCTCACATGTGTTTATTTGTTGAGGCGGTTGGAATAACAGTAGGTCTCCCTGAGTACTGACTGTTTATATCACTTATATCACAGTAAGAAAACACGATTACAGTGCGTTTTCAAAATGTTGGTCAGCTGTCATCATTTCAAGATTTGAGATTCTTTGTCACATACACAGTTATACAAGTACATGTAGTGAAAGGAGCCCCTGGAACAACAGACTGTGTTCTGTAAAGACCCCCTGCAGACAAATTACTATTCGATCGTTGAGTTAAGACTCAATAACAGACATCATGCACAAAACAAAAATGATATAGCCCCCATTTACGCGTCTGTCAAACTGAAGTCCGATAATAATGTGGTGAGAAATACACATATTAGCTCATATGTAACCAATCACTGCACCTCGTTTTTGTGTTCTTTTCAAAATTAAAGCCCAGGTTTACAGCAATTACAAAGACGAATCTTTTTATAATAATTATCCTGTATCATCACCGTCATGAACCATATACGTTGTAGTGAGATGGTGACAATTTGCAAGGCTTGGTGAAGAATAACTCAAATTTATTTGACCTAAGTAGCTGATATAGAGTAGAATATGGAACTGAAATCAAACACAGGTCAGAAATAGAACTGAAAGAGCAGTGATGCTGCAGTAAGTGCGGAAGAATGCACTCTTCCCTAAGCACAACTGTAGGGGGCGCTGTGACAGTCCTGGGAGGGGATTTGGTTGTCAGTTGAGTCTTGTGCATTTGCACTGCTATAACGTGGCTCGACCATGACCTCCTCCCGAAGTGGGTTGAGCGATTGGATGAGCGTTTGGGTGCATTTATATCTGCATTTTTATGTCCCTACTTTAATCTTGATACTCAACCCCAGTTGACCAGGTGTAGACTGGGTCTTAGAAAAGCTCTGCTGTAATAATGATGGTCCACAGGTTTGTGCACAAGTGTCTAAGGTGTGCCATTTCTGTGGTTCCTGGTTACCTCTCTGGGTATTTCAGAACAGAAGTCCTTATATTTGTAATTATAAAGTGGAAGAAGCATCACTGATGCAGGATTTTTGCCTCTCTACCTAGTGTTTTTGTGGCCAGATGTAAAAAGACGGCAGATAAATAATCTCTGTATATGAGACACCTAAGATGACCAGTATTAAAGATTCTTGAGCTCCTAGAGTTTTTATTCTGGTCTTTTTTAAACTCAAGCCTTGTCCACCCCACTCTAGACTGAGAGACAGTGTTTGGCTGACTTAATGAAGTCATGTCCTACCAGGTGCCACCGATTAGATTTATCAACACTGCGCATTTTTGCCTTCCTTTTTCAGAGCAGTGGAAAAGGAACAGTAGCTCCTTTCATCACAAACAGCAGAGCTAACTCTCCTTTGTTTAGGAAAGAAAATAAAAATCTAATTATAGACCTTATAGCATTTCCTTACTGGTCCACAAGGGTTTCAATTAAGTTTAAAGTTTATTCTATAGGGAAAACATTTAGACATGCTTAGAATTCTTTGAAGAGATTCCTTTAAAATGGCACGGTTATAAGTCAAATAGTAAAAGTAGTTTAAAATAAAAAGGAAAATAATAATGTGTACAGTAGACAGCAAGACAGTATTCGCAAATGTAAATGTGCTGATCTGATCATCTATAAAGTATCAGTTTAGGTCTGATTCATCAGAAAAAGCCTAAACAGGAAATTGAACAACACGCTGTAAATAAACGCACAGATACATACCAGAGTAACATAGACGGACAGAAAGGCTGCGTCCCAAATGACTCCCTGCTCCCTACATAGTGCACTAAAATAGAGACTCCTGCACAAACAGTGTAGAACACGTCTAACACAGAGACACCGGAGACTCAGACATATGTGCAGACCTCCAGAATTGTGTAGAAACGGGAGTTTTATAGCTTATACAGCGCCCCCTAGAGGAAGTAACGTGTCGTTTCGGACTCAAAGTGCATCCGCACGGATGTTTTAGACACAGCTTAGTTACTCCAGAGAGGGAAACAGACTGTAATTAATTGGCTTTAGTATCATCAGATACTAAACCCAGTTGGAAAAGTGATATTGTGTAGTTTAGGAAACTAATATTAAGTTTCTAATAAGTTTCTTTGGGAAAGAAACTGCCGCCATATTATTATTTATGGAAAACCTGCTCTTCTACATACCGAGGACGAGACTTTGAAGCCAAATTTACCCGAGGTGTTAACAAACAGCTGCTGTGTGTCATCACAAGGCGTTTGCATTTCTTAATTGGAAAGTAAAAGTGAGAAAATTCAAATAAAAAGGAAAGAGGGCAAAGGAGGCCTCCCAAACCTTATCATCGGCCGTGTAGCCAGCAGAAGTGTCAGGTTTAGTATTCACACATGTTTTGCTGTGTAATTTATTCCAAATGAGTGAGAAATGCAGAGGAGAACATTGCTGAAGGCTTTTTTTTAAAAAAAGTGGTGAAACTGATGCTATCTTTCGCCTCTCCAGCTTTGAAGTATTCCGCAGCGCTGTGTCAACAGAAATGCAAGAGGAAAGGAACCCCTGAGAGCCATTACTGTTCCAGCAACTTCGGTAAGAGAACAGCACTGCAGCTTTTCCTCAGACACACACACACACACACACACACACGTGCACTGACTTGTGTGAGTAAGACGCACTGTCCAGCAGAAGTTTCCGGACGCCTGGCTTTTCTAAAAGTTGTTGATTAAAGAGTATGTTTTACTTAATTTGGCAGCGATTCACTAATGTTCACTATTGTTTGGATCTACAGCCCAATATTTAGGCCTCCTGAAACACGAATACAAATTTTATTTAATCTAAATTATGTGAAAACAAAAAGGGCAAGAATGAAAACTAAGTAAAAGTTAAAATGAAATAAAAAATAAGAGCTAACGTACAATTAATCTAGTTATAATAAAAAAAAAAACAGCGAGAGCCATTTAAAATAAAAAGCGTCCACTTACATTTATCAGACGCTTTTACCCAAAGCAACTTCCATTCCCTAACTACAGGGGGCAGTCTCTCCCTGGAGCAACCAGGGGTTAAGGGTCTTGCTCAGGGACCCAGTGTTGGTGCTGAAGGTAGGATACGAACCCATGACCTCGTGGTCTGGAGGCACTGAGCTACCGCCACCCCCACACAAAAAACAAACCTGTCTAAACGACCGATTAAACTAGAACAAAAATGTGAAACAGACTGAAATCAAACAAGATTTGAAAAGTAAGAGTGTCCGAGAAAGCTGTTAGTGAATGAGGATGATTGAATCCATTTCTCAGTGACGTAGCGGGTGATTCACCACTGTTTGGTTCTACAGTCCAAATATTTAGACTCCCTGAAAACCAATCAGTTCAAACTATTCCACCACAGTCTCCAAGGTCTTCAAGGTCTCCTAAAGCTCAACAGCTGGTGGACTAGTGGTTAGGGAGTTGGCCCTGTGATGAAAAGGTTATGGGTTCGAATCCCAGGACTGCCAGTGGCACCTCTGAGGTTCCCTCGAGTAAGGTACCGTCCCCACACTCTGCTCCCTGGGCCCTGTGTTCCTGGCCTTCCCCTGCTTCACTCTGTGAATGGGTTAAATGGGTTAAGTTTACCTGACTTTCTCCCCTGATGTGGAAAGTCAGGTAAAGTTTGCACAAAATGTAAAAAAATTTGGCACAAAATACAATGTAATCATGTAAGACTATTCAAATTGATAAGCAATCATGCAGAAACATTTGTTACAAAAGCGCAAAGCTGTCAATTCTAAACAAGCAATTAAACGGAGTAACTAGAACAATTGTGACCCGATCTGCCGTAATGAGTTCTATTTATTTTAGAGACGGGCCGATTATAGTTGAAAAACATCAAAAATATTTATTTTTCTTTTTTGGTCTTATATGAAAGAAAGGTAAAGGTAAGAAATAATTGTGAAAATGTACTTAAACGGCTGTTTAAGTTGAGTTAAACAAATCTTACAATAATATGAATTATTTGAAGTATTTAATAAATATTTAGAAATAATTGACGCTTCAGTCTGATTTACTATATTTCTCTAAGGATCTAAATGTCTGCGGTAAAATGTTGTTGTTGAATTCTGGGTGCATCTCTTTGGAGGCTATGGATTGTTAAAGATATCAAGAAAAACTGACAAAACTTTAAAAGTGATCGTGCTGCGAGACCAGAATTCAAACGACTGTAACTTGACAACCCTTTAAGATACAGCTTTGACCAAGAGATCATTTTAAAGCTTATTTTCTAATCTTGATCCAGAAGCCTGGATTAATCGAATGAGATTTTAACATTTCAGAAAAATGTCTGCTGGACAGTGGAAGTTATTGTGAGTTTCTGTTTGGAGAAAGAGAAAAACTGAACCACGTTTCCCAGAAGTGTGTGTTCACGCCTGTTTCTCTATCTTGGGCCCGCCGGTTTGTTTCAGTGCGGCTGAAAAGCGCCGTTCAGAGTTTTTTCCGGCGCGCTGCACAGTAGATGTGTGTGTGGGAGACAGCCCGGACCCTGCCAGGCCGCTGCAGTGGACCGTAGACAGACTGTGTGTGTGTAAATGAAGGTGTTGATTCAGTGCGGCGTTGGCGGTCTCAACCCCCCCCCCCCCTCCCCCAAAAACAGCTCCGTGATGTTCGTATCCGAGAGATGTTTGCGAAGCCAGGTGGACATTTCATTCGGATTCCTCCTCGCGTTTACTTGGATTTGCATACGGAAAAGAGGACGGACGTAAATCACGCTGCTGGAAAATTACGCTCCTGTCGGGCCAAGTCTGTTACATCACACTGTTTAACGAGCCCACCTTCGCCAAACAGCCTGAACGTCCAGATCTCCATCCTTTAGACTGTTCGGAGTCAAGCTGTCATAAACACTATAAAAAGTCACGTTTGAGCAGAAAACTTTACTGATCCCGGAGAAAACTGTGGATCTTCCGACTGCACAGACACAAATACAAGAATATTATAAAATATAAAGCCTAAATAAATCCAATAAAAGCTCTGCAGAAAATACCCTATATGAAATATCATATACAATAGTTCTAAATACTGTCTAAGTAATTTACAGTTAAGTGAATTGTTAGTAACACTAATAGTGTTGAGGAGTGTGTTATCACTGTAATAGAGATCAGTACTATATCGCTAATATTGAAATAAGTAGTGATATTTCACAGAGTAAGTAGAATATTGCACATAATAATGATAATAATGCACATAATTATTTAAACTTAATAAGGTAGCCTAGATAAAGGAGCTCCGCCCACTCAGCATTCAGCAGCACCAGTATACTGATCAGCGCCTGATCATCTGGAATC
>JBBPDH010000007.1:657655-671213 GCA_037974565.1 Clupeocharax schoutedeni
CACTAATGAACTCTTGAGGAAGAAACTCCTGTTAATTAAACTCCATTCCAGGAGATTCCTCATGAATCTGAGGGAGAGAAGGTCAAGAGTGTGCAAAGCTGCATCAGAGCAGCAGGTGATGTTTTCAGTGTTCATCTACAATGTAGCCCAGAATAAACACAGAGGAGATCAGTGAAGGAGGAGGTGTGTCCAAACTTTTGACTTGTAGTGTATGCTTAGTTTCTCCACCTGTTTCTGTGGAAAGCTCAGCTAAAGTGTATGAACAGTATTCTGTCGTTTGAAGGTTGTTCGTTCAATTTGACTTTTTTGCCATTAAAACCAACGTTTATCTCTCAAAACTTTTATATTAACCAGCACTGTGAAACCAAACTCCTTCATTTTAGCCCTTAAAGCAAACTTAATTTCCCTTGTAAATGAAGGAAAGTGAGGGGGAAAGGTGCACAGATTAAGGTGTAAAACTACTGAATTTAACCCTTTTATCTAATTTGCACCTTAAATAGTAGAACCTCTTGAATTAATGCCTTAAATTTTGAATTATAGAGTTTCCCACTCAGGCCTCGAATCAAATTTTAGTCCAATTAAGGGGTCGGTTTCACAAATCAACAAACGAAAAGAATGGGTTCGTTGTGTTTTCAGGCGTAAGTTAAGCACATTTTAAGAACATTGTGGTTCGTAGTGCATGCAATCACGATTTTTTTCATGGAAAAAAGTTCCTTTTAGGGATTCGAAGGCAAAAGCCACCTGATAACAGCTGCCGCCTGCTACGCTTGGACAGAATGATGAAGGCGAGATTCTCCTCGCAGGGATACGAGCTGCTGGGTGGTTTCAAATGGCAGCGGCCTTGACCACAGGTGCAATATCGATAGATGGCAGAGGCAGAGAATCAGCTTGAGAGGAAATAGAAGAGCTAGAAGCAGCTGGAGCAGGGCCTGCGCTGACCCCTGGCCATCAAACCCGCAAGAACAAAAGCCTCCACTGCAGACTGATGGGAAAGGGCCAGGGACGGGACAGAAAGGTCATCCAGTGGAGGTCCGTTTCTGTAGTAACCAAGGACGACTCTGTGCAGTGTTTTGGGACAAAAACGCTCTCTTTTTACTGCATCTTCCTCTGGAAACATACACTACCAGCCAAAAGCTACTGCATAGACACAGGGATTTATAACTTATCCATTTATTCCATAAACTACAGGTTTTTATTTGTGTTAAACAGGAAAGTTGTTAAGTGAAGAACTACAAATAAACCCAGATTCCTTTCTAAGATGAGAACATTAGTACAGTAAGATAAGTGTCTCCGCAGCCGCTTAAGTTAACTAAAGGTATCAGAAGCTCCAGTTTAGAAATGAGAATTTCGGTGCAGCATTATTACACACAGCCAATCAAACGTTTGCAAACACAACAGCTTTAACCACTCATCCATTTATTGCATAAAATTTGTATTCTCCTTAAACTGGATATTTGCTGAGCGAACACCTCTAAATGAAATGAATGAAATGAAGTCAGTTTCCTTTCTAAGAGGAGAGAATCTGTAACAGTGCAGGTCTGACTCCTATTAACTGTGTCACGGTTCGGTCAGTGGCCGTTAAGGGCCACTGCTTTTCTGTTGTTTTTGGGTCTTTATTTATAATTATAAGAATTATTATTATTATATTAGAGAGCTTTTTATAGATAAACAGTGATTTAATACAAAATAATGACTAATAAAGGAACTCAAATCTTGGACATACTGTACATTTATTTGGTAGCAAATAATTTTGAGTGCATTTTTAAAGATTAAATAAATCATATGTAAATGAAGAAAATCTCAGCAAGTGCAAAAAGCTTTGACTTGTAGTAACATATGAAACATGAGTAAATGCGTGCTCTCACCGGACCAGCAGGAGCAGGTACGCCTTGCGCCGCTGTCCGAGACAGAGCACGCCGAGGCTATTCTGAGCAAAGAAGTTCGGAAATGGACCGCGGTGACCAGCACAGAGAAAGGTGCCCCGGAGCCGTCGTACCAGCAGCGGCCAAGAGTGTGCTACCGGTGTGGACAGCCACGCCACATAGCGCGACACTGCCCCGAGTCAGTGCCTGGCCAAGACAAGCAGCACCCGGCGGGAAAAGCCCCTCTAAAAAGGTACGGACCACAAGTGGGACGACTGGGAGACACCGAAGGTCTCAGAGTAGAGCGCGCCGTTGAAGGAGTCCGCTGCCGAGCATTAGTGGACACCGGCTCCACCATCACCATTGTGAGGCCGGGGGTGCTGCCGCACACACAGCAGCAGAATCCGCCTGGCTGGAAAGAAACCAGGGTGCAGCTCTCGACCGTGACCAGTATCAGGGTGAGTATAAAAGGGAGGCGCCAGCTTACTATCACCGTCAACAGAGTGATGGTGGAGCACGAGGTGTGGTTGGCGGACATCGTGGAGGAGTGCATACTGGGGCTGGACATCCTAGCCAAGTTAGAAGCCACAGTGAATGTCACAGCGGGCCAGCTGTACGTGGCCGCCAAACACCGACGCTGCTGTGAACGCCATTTACAGAGCGGCTGGCCCATCCTCAGAGACACGCCAAGCCATCCAGGAGCTGCTGCGGAGAGACAGCGAGGGGCTCGACGAGAGGCAGTTGGCTAAGTGACAAGCAGCAGGGGCAGAGGAGGCTCCGCAATGGGTCAGGGTGGCCAGTGCAGAGGCCGGCATCCCGGTGTCGACACGTCCACGGCAGCTGAGAGTCTGTTACCGCAGCAGGCAGCCAGGCCACATCGCACGTCACTGTGGGAGCCAGCAGCAGCAGGCAGGGAGACAGAGTGGCCCGCGAGAGGACAGCTCAGTGTGGTGGTGCATGGGCTGCAGGAGACCGCCAGGGTGAGGCGACGGCTCGACAGAAGCGTGCCTACGACGTGCTCAAGCGGGGGGCAGGACTTTGAGCCCTGCGCACAGGTCTGGGTTTACGGTCCTTCCCGGAAAAGGGACGGAGTCCAAAGCTGGACTCAGACTGGTGAGGACCTGGGGAGGTATTGGAGCGTGTGGGGGAGGTGGTCTACCGAGTGCGGGTCCACCGGGACAGACTGGCCCGCAGGCCAGTACAGGGGACTCTGGGGAGTTAGACAGTGGGGCGACCAGGTCGCCAAGTCAGTTTGGCCGAGGGGAGAGTGAGGTGAGTGGTGTTGGGACTGGCTCGACGCCGACGAGCACGCCACAAGCGCCTCAGAGAAGGAATCTACCCGCTCGCTTACGAGACTGTGTCCTGGACTCCTGGAGTAGCCGAGGACGGCAACCCCCTTCGGAGGGGGCTGTGTAACGAGCTGGGGGGTTAGGACTGGCTCTGTTGAGCCCTGGGGGGTCTGTTCTGGGGTTAATTAGAGGGCAATGTGTTCTGGCGGGAGAACCATTTTTGGAGGGAATTAGCTATTAGAGGGAGGTACTTAGTGGGATTCAGTTGGTTGGGTTATGAAGAGCATAGAGGAAGGTTGTGCTGTGTGCTGTGTGCCATGCTTGGCAAAAAATAAAACTCAGTGAAAAGCCAGTTGAGAGTCCTGATCGATTTCTTTCCCTGTTTGATGCTACAATATCTATAGTATTAAAACCCCGTATCTGTGTATATAGAATAGTGTATTTCCTACTGAGTATTTCTGCAGAGTTTATATTTTATTTTGCTCTTGTATCTGTGTCTTTGCAGCAGTGGTGTAAAGTATTTGAGTAAATGGACTTCGTTACTGTACTTAAATATTTTTTTTGGCTACTTTGTACTGAGTATCAAAAATATAAGCAACTTTTACTCTCTACTCAACTCCATTTCTGATTGAGTATATGTACTCTTTACTCCACTACATCTGAACGGACTCTTACCGTTACTCACTACATCGTGAGTGTGCGCGACAAGTCGCATCTTTATCTGCTACGGCTTCTTGGGCGGAAGAGGTGATATCTGCAGGCTGCTTACGGTACTGGATGCTACTGACCTAAATGTGCTGTTTTGTAATATTGAGCTGTTCAATTTAATTTCTATATTAGGAAATAAAACCTCATAAATAAACAGTTTCTTATTTCTTGGTGTTCTTTGAGCCTGCATTCAGTACGAGTAAAATTAAGTTCTTTTAAAATCAGATACTTTAAGACTTTTACTCAAGTCTTATTGGAATTGGTGATTTGTAACTTGTAATGGAGGCATTTTTACAGTAAGGTAACTGTATTTTTACTCAACTATGGTTTCAGGTACTCCTTCAGGTACACCTCTGCTGTGCAGTCGATACACAAGCAATTTCCTCCAACGCCAATAAAGTTTTCTGATTCTGATTTATGCATTGAACTATATACTACACATGAGTATCACATACTATTGGCTGCAACAAAGCTCTTAAGAGCAGCAAACTGTGAGTTAAGCCTATCAGGACCTGTGAAAGCACCACTTAATGCTCTTTAATTATTAAATTATAGCTCATCTCTAGACCCCACCGTTTATTTGCATTATTTAAACTCTTTGAAAGGTATTTGACCGTGTGGAACACTAGGGGGCAGCACACGCATGCTTTTCGCCACCTTTTAGTGCTCTCAGCAGCATATCATTATCAATCTAATCGACTCAGTAATGCACTTATAGATCTGTGATGGTTCTCATTCCCCTCATTACAGAGAGGGTGCACATAATGCAAATGCAGCTTCATTCATGCTTCAGCCATAGAGCCGTTTTTGACCTCCTGAACTGGGATTGGGCCCGATTACGGCAAGTAGACAAACGTGTTGAGCCAGGTTTGAACATTTTTCGTCTCTGCTGTGTGATTAATCTTTCATCTCTGGCTTCTTTCCCAATCCCTGGGTTGTGGATGCAGTTCTATTTTTGGAAGCCGCGCTCCCTGGTGTGTGGAAGTGCGGCCCAGTCTGCTTGTGGAGCTCCAGTCTTTGGCCCATATTTCCTGCTGCATGCTTTCAGAGAGCTTTTTAGGAAGAACATGTTTTTTGGAGCCCTCTCAGTGACTGTAGTCCAGTCCAGCTCGCATCTCCAGCGAGGCTTTTAAAGCGATTTCTCCTCCCTCGGCCCAAACCCAGCGCAGCAGCCAAGAAACTCTTGGCGTCTTTACTTTGGAGCTGCGACTCGAGTCTGTCAAACGGACCGAATTCAGACCACTGCTGATTTTGCTCTTTTTCATAGGCAAGTCGTACAGTGCCAGAAACCACATAAGTGAGTCTGATAGCACTGAACGTAGTTTGAGACAAATACGTCGCAATTAAGGTCAAAATTTAGGTTCTGTTACTGGTTATCTACACTCATTTTGAAGCTCCAGTTCAAAACCTGCTTACTATTGGGAAAAGTGGAGGAAAGCATAAATAAAGCCATTCCCTTCGGAATAAAAGTGCTTAATTACATTAACAGCACACTTGAATGATACTAAAGAGTACTAACTGAGTACTGAAAGCACTTTCTAATTCATATATTTTATGGAAACACACCAAAACACACTCTTTTTCAAATGATACATTATTATAATGTCTTATAAGAATACATGCATTTCTCAACATACTGAGGTTAAGTGCGCTTAACTGTCATTTCAGATTAAACGCATTATTTAAGATGCAAGTTTTGGGCAGTTTAGTTCCAGTGATGTATCCAGCTGTGAGGGAATACACCTCTCTGTTTGTCATTTCTTAGCTTTTCATATTAAGAAGAAATAAGCTTTGTCATATTATGTTAAATTACAGAGCCTTTTAAGTTGAATTTTAATGTGCGGTCCATAAATAAATGAATTTTACCCACAGAATCATGCTTCATATATTATTTTTATACTTATTCATACATTTTATATTTATATTTGATGTGATTTTGTCTGTTAACATCTCACTAGTACAGTCAGATCTGTGTCTCCGCGGCCATTTAAGTTAACTAAAGTGATCAGAAGCTTCAGTTTAGAAATGAGCTAAGTTTCCTAAACTAGAAGTTTAACTGTTGGTTTTACTGTTTCAGCTCTTAATCGCTCCTTAAATATATAACACTGCTCTGGAGATCCACTTTATCATTATAATTATATTCTGTGACTTTTTGTAAATTTTTAAGGCTGTTCTAGCCAATGTAATGTTCTAGCTACTGCAAGCAAGAGCTCTGATTGGATCAGGAGTGATAGGAGCTGGGAGCTGGGAGCTGGGATCCAGTAAAACTCTGGATAATCAGAAACACTGAAGTGCCTGCAGAGATAATAAACCCGCTGCCCAGGTCCTGCACAGCCTCTGCTCTGACACTCTTTATCCAGCTCAAGAAGGACCTGTCCTTAGCTGGTGACCCGAGTCAGGTGTGTTGACCTAAACCTTCAATATTAAAAGCTGAGCCTTTTAAAGTGGTGCAGGAATGTCTTCACTTTAAACAATGTCACTTTACAGCCTCACTGCATCATTTTGCACTAGAAATTCTATTAATACTGTAAATATTAAAACTTTTTTTGTACTAGCAAATACTAAACCCTCTTTAAAAATCTTATTTTCTTAATATTGTACCTATTTTCTAATTTTTACAGAGATATGTATGTATAATACGAGCCTAAGAATGTCATTACGTTAATGATGCTACATTTTTATCTGTATATGACAATACAACTTGAAACTTGAAACTGTACCTGTAATATGTGTAGAAATCAACCACAGCAATCTGTTTCTAATAAAGTGTCCAGAGAGTAGAAGCACAATGTGTTTCTGATGAATGTGTATGAATATATATAGATTTACAGTCAAATATATATGTTTATATTTATACACACACAAATATATGTATCCTAATTTCCCGACGCTGATTGGCTGTGAAGAGCGCACGTGGTTGCGAGGAGAGTGCGGTAGGCGGAGCCACCTGGGTTCTAAGGGAGCCATGGTAACGCTGGAACAATTGCCTAGGAACCAATAACGTAAAGCGAGCAGGAGAGTCGTGAATTCAAATGGTGCGGAGTGTGGATAGTGGCGGAGCTGGGTTAGAGGGCTGATCCGCTGGACAGGGGCATGAGAGACGGGACACCCAGCCCGGCACGGCCCGGTTGCACCCGGGGAGCTGAGGGGAGCTGAGGGGCTGCGTACCGGCGTCGCGTCGCTCCGGCGGGGCTGCTCCTGCTCCAGCCCCCGGAGGAGAGAGAGCGAGTCCGTCTCCACACGCTCCAGATCAGGGGTCCTCCGTAAATTCCCGCTCTCTTCTCCTTCTCTTCCCTTCCTCTCGCTCTCCCCTCACCTCTTGATCACATTATAAACCCCGTCTTCTCTCAGTCTTGGCCGGTCTGGACGCTATCTTCTCCCGTGCTGGAGAACCAGAGCATGCCTCCAGGTAAACCCCTCCGAACAGGCTGAACTAAGTCTCTCAGGTTGGTATCCACTTTTCTCTCTCAATCTCCTTCATTTTTCCCAGTAAATCTGTGTTTTCCGCTTTCCTCTTCACCCTTTTGGATGTTGACATTTCATACTCCCGTCGTTTGAGCACAGTTGGGACTTTAGCAGCGGTTACTTTCCTACACATGGCTCTGCTCGTCTAGACTGGTCTGGACGATGCCCACAGTGCTTTAAGGAGGATCTCATTGGGATTTGTTTTGTTTTTAGACCTCTTATCAGTGCAGAATGTACCAGACACTATATGAGTGACTTTCTTTAGAGTGCTTGGTGTAATGTCACTAAAAGAGGTATATTTAGAATAGAAAAGCGGTTCAGAAGAAGCTCCTGTGGTGAAGTCACTCCCATGCATGACTAGAGGACTAGACTCGAATCCGTCCTGAAGTGCAGGAGCTGGTGAAGTTTCCATGTAACAGGTCCCTGTGTGTGTGAGAGAGATCTGGTGTGTGTGTGTGTGTGTAGGGAAGGAGGAGTGAGGTCCACATTAAAGCAGCAGGTCTGGGCCTTCATGCAAATCCACAGGAGGATCTGCAAAATCTCACCACAGTTGTCATTTTCTTCTCCAGCCCTAATGTTGTGAGCACTCTTTCTCAGGCTTTCTTTTCACCGCAGCACCTCCTGCCACCACCAGTGCAGTTTATAAATGTTCTGTGTACTTTCATCATAGACTTCACTCTCCGTGTTGACGGGCCGTGCCCGTCTTCTAGTGAACTTGTCCCTGAAACAAGGCAAACATTGTGCGTCTGTAGTCATTGTTCGGCCAGCCTCGCACAATGAGCCCTTTCTGCCCGAAGCACTCGGCCAGTTCAGGCTGAATCTAGACATTAACTCTGTAACAGAGCAAAAACCAAGATGTTGTAATAATAGCTGTTGGTCAGAAACCACACAGAAGACACAGGGAACGACTGTCGTTACAGCAGATGGTAGGAGGGGAAATTAATGAAATAAATAAACAAAACAAGCCCAGAAAGTGGGACTGTCGCTGCATGATTAGGAGTAGAATACAGATAACATCTTTGTTTGGACCTCGATGCGACTAATAAGGGTGTAAAGAGAGAGAGAGAGAGAGTGAGCGAGCGCGAGGGGAAAAAGAGGGGTCTGTTTCGGTCTCCCGTGCGTATGGTGGCTGGACCGGAGTGGTCTCTGGATGACTGTTTTTGTGATTACACATTATTGACTCCCTCAGTCGATAACCTTGGCGACTGCAGCCCAGCCTCACGCAGCTCCGAGGTGAAGCCCGAGTGATGCGGGGGGGGGCTCTGTGAGGACTTTGGCATTATAGAAGTAATGAATTCCCCTTCGATTCGTTTCAGAGTGCTTTCCAAGAGTCGAACTTGAAAACGAGTCTGAATGCGCTCGAATACGCTTCATATAAAATTGACGTTTCTCCGTGTCGCCGCTGTCGGAGCGAGACCTTGCCTTTACAGCTTTACAGGAGCAGGAACAGGAACAAACTTTTAATAGAAGTCAATCTTAAAGGATTCAGTATAGTCAGAAAATCTTCAGGGTTAAAGGCTGTTGGCTGTTATGTGTAATGGTAAATATAAGTGGAGATACGAGGTATTATCATTATATAACCTCTGAAGTTGTCAGGAAAAGGCAAAACTGAATGAACGTTTAGATTTATTCAAATTAACTGCTATTTTTGTGTGATCACGATTACAGGGGCTCCTCAAGTTACAACGGTCTCGACTTACAGTGTTTCGGGTTTAAAACGCTCACTCCCACTCGACTTACACCGTTAGCCTCGTACTTACGGACGACTTTGGTGAACTAGTTTGGTTGTGTGTCGGTGGGAGCTTTCCTTTTCCTTTTTGTGGCTTAGTTTCGTTTTTATGCTTTTATTACTGCGTTATGAAAGGAAAGTTACTTGATGTGTTTTGACTTACACCAAAATTCGGGTTACATCACTGTCGAAGGAACAGATCTGGTGTAGCTCGAGGACCCCTGTAATTGCGTTTGTCTTGTTTGCCCGCGAGTCTTAACACATTTTGTCATTGTTCAATAATTTAGGAACCGGATTCCCATCTTGTGCACAACTAAATTTTCAGTTTCGCTCACTGACATCCGGCGAGAGCCACAAGGCGTGCAGGTTCCCCCCGATGTGTGTGAATGTAAACACTCGAGTCCCTCTGTGATCGTAGCGCCTCGCTCTTGTTCACACAGCTCATGGGTTCTTGTTACAGTGGAGTTTTTTGAGCCAGGATGGGTCTTTTCCCCTTTTGGCTGTTGATTTTGTTGAGTTTGCTGCCTGCTGATTATCGCAGTGTCCTGTTTGTGCCCTTTCTGGTCAGTTCTGACCGTATGTGCACATTAACTCTGTGCCAGGTAGAATTTTGTTCAAGATCAAAATCTATTATCTCTATCTACTTTTCACACAAAGTGCTGCTCTAAATCCAGTTCAACAGCATGAATTACGGTCTTTTTAATGAACCGTGCAGCGCGCGGCTGGGCTTCAGCGTGCTCGTAGTTTCTTTTGCAGGCTTTAGGGTTGCTGATATGTTCCAGTGCTTCATCACAAACCTTCTTTTCATACTGTTACATGAGATGTAATCTATGGTTTGAGTAGATTACATTTGCAACTTTACTGTTTTCCCTCATCCTGTCTTTATCTGATTGCCACTTCCTACCCAGGCCCTGTTCGCGTGACGATTAGTCTTCAGATTGGCTCTGCTGGCAGACCCTCGGCCCTCACCCCGCTGTGTTTATCTCTGCTGTGAGCTTCAGCTTGTTTGATTTGCTCGAGTTTCCTGTGATCCGCAGGGGCAGATTAAGGCGGAACAATGTATCGTCTGTGAATCATTATTGCAGGTCTCTGCAATACTGTAATATGAAAACGAGCCTGTGACCGATCAGTGTTACCTGTCCCAGCTCAGTTTGAGAGTTACTTTATGTTCTGATGAATGAAGGCCCTCATTCATACCAACAAAATCCAAAAATCTATAACCATTAATAACCCGGAGGTGTTTTTAAAGGGCCTGTGTGCTACATTTTCCTTCTGTTTCACGTTTTTATCCCTTGGATTTAAACACACTCTCGGAGCCTTTACGAGTGATGGATGTAAATGATCTATTTCTTGGGGATTGAAACGGTGAGATATGAAAAAGTAGATTGAAAACAGGCCGTCTCTGCAGCTTTGTGTCGATATATGGACAGCATGGATGAGGGAGTGAATGCACGTTTTTAGTCTTTAACAGTACAGTGACCCCTCAGCTTTACGTGGACCAGCATAACGCGGATTTGTCTGAAAACCGAACTGTAATACCGCTAGGGCTGTGCGATTAATCGCAATCGATATTCAGAACCTATAATCGATCCAATTTTTCCAGGCCGATTATTTCGCTTACTTTCCCTTTAAAAAGAGGTCAAAGCCAGCCGTTGATGATATGGTGTCTGTAATACATTGAAAAGCCTCATAAACACAATATACAGCAGTAAAATCACAGTACAGTAAACCCCCAGTTTTAATATTTTATATTAAATATTCAAAACAACGCGGAACCTGCAAATATTCTCTCTTTTTTTGTTGTTGTTGCTTTTTTCGTGCCAATATGTTTTTTTAAACTAATTTTAGTTCTCCGGGCTCCTCGTGCATGGGTGTAGGGCTCTCTCTATATCGGTCTCTATGTCACTCTCTCTCTCTCTCTGTATCTCTCTCTCACTGTGTATCTCTCTCTCTCTCTCTCTCTGTATCTCTCTCTCGCACGCTCTCCCTGTATATCTCTCTCTATCTCTCTCGTTCGTGACTTTTCTGGAGTGCGCGTCTCTCTCTCTCTCTGTCTCTGTTTCTCTCTGTCTCTCTCTCTCTCTTGCTCACTCGTTCTGGAGCGCACAGATCTCTCTCTCGTTCTCTCTGACTCTTTGTCTCTGTCTTTCATTCCTGACTTTTCCGTATTTAACCCTCGGGTTTATCTTAACATTGTCTTTAAGGGTGATGTATTAAACTGTTTAAAATGTTCTGGGAGCAGATCTGGGGGCATTTTTAATGTTTACACTAAAAATAGGCATTTTAAGGCATTTTTTGACAAACACAACAACGCGTTTTTCTTATTCTGCGCGAGTGCTCGAGTAACGTAACCCCCGCGAATAACAGGGGCTGACTGTACTGATGTCATGCAGCCCTAAGGCCGACTCCCGTTGTGGTGTTGTGCTGCACGCGGGCGGATCCTCCTCTGTAAACTGGGAATGCAGGCTCTCGCTGGACCCCGAGCGGGCACGGGCTGCCCAGTGTGTGTGTGTGTGTGGGGGGGGGGGGGTGGTTTTGAGGGCTAATGGAGTAGTAATTCAAAACAGAACCCTGTGGGCAGAAGTACGTTGTTGGAAACAAAAACACTTCTCCGTCCGAAAAAGGAAGATGGGTGAGGTTTAATGGAACACATCTGTGAATGGATGTAACGGATCTCCTCTTTAAGAAGGGCGTCGAGCTGCGATTACTGGGAGAGAATGGAAATATGAATAGCTGATTGTTTCAGAAGTGACCCTAAAAGAGGTGAAAGCCATCCGGACTGACGGGTTTCAGTCGGACTGGACTGGTAGCACAGCCTGTTCTGTGGGAACGGGTTACCATTTCAGTGCTAGAACTGTTTATATAAGGTTGTTTAAAGAACTGCTTACTGCTACCACTTCTTCCTTACGGTGCTCAGACCCTCCAGCAGCTAGAAACGAGGAAGAAAAAGATATAATGTATATATGTGTGTGTATAATGTGCACATATACAGTATTGTGCACGAATCAGCACCTGAGAAAATGAATGAAAACCTGGACAGTGGTGTTATGTTGGTGATAAAACTCAAATTTTACAAGAAATACAAGATTCCTTGTTTGCGTTTATTCTAATGTTCACGACTCTCACATTTGCATAGGCGCCTAAGACTGTGTGTGTGTGTGTGTGTGTGTGTGTGTGTGTGTGACTGCTGTGGCATTAGTCAAATAAAAAAGTGAGCTCATGTTGAAGTACGAGATTACCCCCATTTCTTCATCGAATACAGTGCATATATATATATATACATATTTATACATGGTACTGTGCAAAAGTCTTAGCCCCCTGAGAAAATGCTGCTTAAACACTGCTGGGCAGTGGTGTTCAGTTAGTGTTAAAACGCTTACATTGCAACAAACACAAACAACATTAACACAGTAAACGACATTAACACAGTAAACTGCATTAACACAGTAAATGACATTAACGCAGCAAACGACATTAACGCAGCAAACGACATTAACGCAGCAAACAACATTAACACAGTAAACGACATTAACACAGTAAAAGACATTAATACAGTAAACTACATTAATACTAGTGGTGCAATGGATAAAAAAATTCCCGGTTCCTATCGGATCATGGTTTTAAATCACGGATCGGATCAGTTTTCAGAGCAGTGAAAAAAAAGACGAGACAAATTAATTTAATTTATTTAAGTATTTTTGCCCATTAAAAACATTCCACTCAATTATATAATGACAGTATAGGGCATAATTATTTCCTTTAATGGGGACACAATCAAAAACAACTTTAAAATGCAATATAAGGTTTTATTGCTTCTTACTTGGACATGGAGTATAAAATAAAACTGTCCACATCATCACAAAAGAAAGAAAGAAAGCAAAGCAGACGTGAGCTTATTTTTTTTTCAAAAACATTGTCTACACATTTCACAACGGAAATTGTCTGCAGCTATGAACACCAGTAGCAAACTACATTAACACAGCAAACTACATTAACACAGCAAACTACATTAACACAGCAAACTACATTAACACATCATACTACATTAACACATCATACTACATTAACACAGCAAACTACATTAACACAGCAAACTACATTAACGCATCGAACTACATTAACGCATCGAACTACATTAACACAGCGAACTACATTAACGCAGCGAACTACATTAACCTGGTAAACTACATTAACCTGGTAAACTGCATTAACGCGGTAAACTGCATTAACATGGTAAACTACATTAATGCGGCAAACGGCATTAACACAGTAAACTACATTAACACAGTAAACTACATGAATACAGTAAACTACATTAACACAGTATACTGCATTAACGCAGTAAACTACATGAATACAGTAAACTACATGAATACAGTAAACTACATTAACACAGTATACTGCATTAACGCAGTAAACTACATGAATACAGTAAACTACATGAATACAGTAAACTACATTAACACAGTATACTGCATTAACGCAGTAAACTACATGAATACAGT
>JBBPDH010000007.1:714315-724920 GCA_037974565.1 Clupeocharax schoutedeni
TGTGTGTGTGTGTGTGTGTGTGTGTGTGTGTGTGTGTGTGTGTGTGTGTGTGTGTGTGTGTGTGTGTGTCTGTGTGGGTGTGTGTATGTATGTGTGTGTGTGTGTTTGTGTGTGTGTATGTGTGTGTGTGTGTGTGTGTGTGTGTGTGTGTTTTTGTTTGGGTGTGTTTTTGTTTGTGTGTGTGTGTGTTTGTTTGTGTGTTTGTGTGTGTGTGTGTGTGTGTGTGTGTGTGTGTTTGTCTGTGTGTGTGTGTGTGTGTGTGTGTGTCCAAGGCTGATTGGGTTTGGATTAGAGTCTTTTTTTTCCTCTTTCAGAATCTAATGCAGCATTTTCTGCTGATTTTGGTCCATCACAGATTTCTCTAAACGTTCTTTTCATAACTTTTCCTGCTGGTGTTACACGTTTTTTTATTAAATCCTCTGAGATGCTTCACCCAGACCAGAAGCAGTCTGTGTGCAGGTTTTGCTCTAAATGTTAATCACCACTGAAGCCGTTTTGCTGGAGTGTGAAATGCAGAAATGCAGGTCTTCTGGGGTCTCCAGCTTCAGAGCGCTCTCTCCGTTCTTCTCCTTTTTTCTTTTCTTTTCTTTTCTGCTTGTTAAATATCAACATCTCAACATTTTTGCTTGTGCCCCCCAAAATCAGAGCCCCTCCACTGCGTGTGTGTGTGTGTGTGTGTGGATTAGAGAGAGGGAGGACGAGCGAGGCACAGAACGGGGTTGTGGGGGTGTGTGTCTGGAATATGGGCTGTGATTGTGTCTGACACGGAGCTCGTTTGAATTGGAAATCAGGGAATTTGGCTTGCAAAGATTGAGCTGGCGTGTTTTGAGGGGGGAATTAAGGAGCAAAGGCGTTATTTGAATTGAGAAAATTGGAAAATTTTGCCTCTATTCTAATCATTATCCTTGAAAACACATGCACACACACACACACACACACACACAGATGTAGTCTCGCTCTCCGCGGTGGGTCTGGGGTTAATGAAGCAGGTTTGTGTGTGGGAATGGAGGCCCGGCCTGCTGCTGAAAGTGTGAGATGTTGAAGGCACTTAATGATGTGAAATTCTCTCCTGCCCACCTTAACACACACCTTCCGCACCGACTGACGTCTCGCGCTGTAGAACTCTAGGAAGAGCTGTTGGAATAAAAAAGAGGCGTCAGGAGTCCAGCTGTGTTACACTGAGAATAAATGATATATTTCAATAAAGATCTAATCAGATTTAATAGAGTATCAATATTTTGAGATGAGTAGCTTGAGTGGTGTTTAAAATATATGAATATCCAGAATGCAGTTAGAATAAAACTACTACTATGAATAATAATAATATAATTGAAATATACAGCCTAATGAGCCGGGAGTCAAAATAGGGTTTATTTACTAAAACAAACTTTAAAATACTTAAAGGGTACCGCCCCTTTATCCCCTGAGAGTGAATCCATTACTTTTCATTTTCCCCCAAACACAGCCGTGACATTAAATATAAAAAATGTGACACATGATGATATTTAAACCCAGCTAAAAAATAAAATGGCAGTGTGGAGCAGCTGTCTAAGCCAGAGGTCCCCGAGCGCCGGGCCGCAGACCGGTATTTTTCCGTTCGTTTGGTTCTGGGCTCCACATAAAGACAGAATAAAAATATTGATTATAAGAGTCTGAAAGATATTTTATTTTGAAAAACAGCGCTCATCTCAGTCACGGTAAACCGCACTAGCACAAATGAGTAAAAAACAGACGCGGTTTGTTTTTAATTGTATCTGTGAACATATCGTTTTCACGAAACTGGTCCGTGGCGCAACATGGGGGCAGCACTCCGTGGCCAGGGGTCCATAAATGTCCTTGCTCTGTCCCTCCCTGTCCCTGTCGCTCAGTGCAGTGTTTATTAGCTAATGTAACCCAGTTGGGGATTAGTGTTCTCCTCCAAGCGTGGTGAACCCTCCAATGACTTTGCCTTGGCTGCAGTTTGAAAATACTTGCTGGTGCTTCACAAATACTTGGAGGAAGCACCTTCTGGCCTTCACCCTCCCAGTACTGGGGCCATTGGGAGATGGACGTGACTAAACTGGTTAAGAACCTTCTCCAGCAGAACACAGTGGAGATGGGATTGAGCTGCTGTTAGGGATGCGATTCTGTGGCTGCATTAAGCTTCGCAGGTGCTGATTATGAGCCATGCAGCTCTCTGGGCTTCTTACTCCTATTGATTTGTTGTGTTAATGCAACTCGGAGTTTCTCATTGCAGAAATGTTATTTATTTCCTTTCGTTGCTCAGACCCTTTATTAAAAAAAGGCATTACTGGGAAGCTGAATGGAGAGAGGCCAATTTAGTGTTTTTATTAGCAAAGGAACAGGCTCATAACTGCCTTGCTGCCGCATCTAAATCCAATACAGCTTCATGTGCTCCAAGTCAAAACGAAAATAAATAATCCATTAATTTCCTAATGTTCTTTTCAAACAGTGTTATGGTGCCTATAGTCAAATCTCAGCTTTTCAGGCCTGATCATCAAGGCTTGGTTTTTGCAAAGGTTTGAGATTTGATGTTTTTTTGTCTATTAAAAGAAGAGTTGCTATTTAAGCTGCATGAGACAACAGACCTAATTTGGTATACAGACCCAGCAAACGTCAGGTTACAAATGTAACAGAAGGAAAATGTAGAATCAGAGCTCTTTACACCTCAGTCACCTCAACTCAGCTGGAGCTGTGATTGGTCAGAAACACTCTGATTAGAAATGCATATCCTGATCATGATGAATAGACAATACAGTAATCCCTCGCTTTTCACAGGGGTTATGCATTGTTGTGCTGAAAAAATGCATTGTTGTGTTTTGGTAAAAAAAAAAAAAGCCTCAAATATTAAGGGTTTACAATATTTTTATAGTGTAACCCTTAATAGACCCCCAGAACATTTACATTTTGTGTTAAACTCAGTTTAATGCATTACCCTTAAAGAAAATGTAATAAATAATCTGAAAACTTTATTGCTTAAAAAACGTTAGCATTAGCGGTTAGCATTAAAAGCGTGCAAAGACTCGTCCACAAAAGAAAGGTTGAAATAACTCTCTTTAGCACATGTTTAGACAGAGCACAGCTTACTAATACTGAATACACTGAGATAACTGCTGAACATTGGGGTGGGGGGGTAAACACTAAAATACTAGGACAAGACACGGAGCAGTCACGCTACATGCTGCAGCAGCGTCTTCTTCTTCTTTTTATGTCGGTCGACAACTTTTCAGCTGTAATACTGGTCGGTTAGGCTGAATCGATTAACAGCTAATCTGCGTAAAACTGAGGAGTTACTGTATACTGTGCAGACCTTTTTTTTTCTAAGCGACATATCATGTATAATTTATATACTTTAATACAGAAGCCCGGCTCAGCATTTCCAGAGTTGCTCTGTACTTTTACTGAAAGGCTACCTCTGCTTTTAGTTTAAAAACTGTGGTGGATGTTTTAAAAGTCACTTCTAGTTCATTTATAAATCTCATTATCACGCACAAAGGTCATTCAATGTGCTTTACAGGTGTAGCATAAAATATGAATAAGCCATGAAGCATAAAAATAGTTGGAAGTAATAAAAGAAAGCATAGAAAATCAGTAAAAGAAGATTGAAAGTGAGAATATAGGAGCTTTTTAAAGCTGGTTACAGTTGGTGCAGATCTGGTTTTGGGTATTTGAGAAGTCATGGGAAGGTTTTTGAATTTTTCACAAGTCACAGAAAAGACACAGCGATTCGTTTTCTTGTTTTCTTCCTCCTTCCTAATACCTCGTTCTTAATTCCTGACCGTTTTCTCTTCCTCTCTCCACAGATAAGCCGGAGAGCTACGACGTCTGGTACGAGAGCAAGTTCGAGGATTGTGATAAAGAGGCTTGCCTCTCGTTCTCGAAGGACATGCTGTGCTCACGGGTCACTGTGGACCACAACTACTACGCCATCTGTCAGAACCTGCTGTCCCACTACGCCACGTGGAGGGGCACCCGGGGGGGCCTGCTGCACGACCCGCCCGCCCACATCGCCAAAGACGGGCAGCTGGAGGCCTTGCTGGAGGAGTGCGCCAACCCCAAGAAGCGTTATGGCCGATTCACCGCGGCCAAAGAACTCCGCGAGTACCTCACGCAGCTCAGTGGCGCGGCCAGGTAATGACCGGCCAGGGACCCAACCACACGTCCACCCCCAGCCATCGCCCACCTCAGATCTCGGTGCGGCGAAAGCGTCCAAATCCCCGTTTCGGAATGACGGGAGGGACAAAAAAAACGGCTCGTCCGAGACCTTCTGAGGACTTTCCAAGATCCTGAAATCCTTCTTACTTGCGAGACCTTCCGAGGTCCACGTTGTGTCCCGGCCTGCTGACGTTTTCAGAGCACGCTCTCATGCGACTGTTCGTGGTGGAGTGTTTCCTGCTGTTGCTATGGGGACTGGGGGCGGGGCATCTTTAAAAAGCAGCTTTTGCTAAAGAACGATGGGCAGAAAGTGCTCTTCTCCAGTTCCCGTCTGGACTCTGGGTCACCCGTCCATCACGTGACTCACGTACGGATACTTTCCAGCGTCTCCGACAGTCCGAACTCACCCGAGAGCTCACTTACGGATCATTGAGGTTTCCTCTCCTGCGAGGGAGCCGCCAGCTTTGTTTTTTTCTTTCTTTCTTCATGAGTAGCATCTCATCCCATAGACTGGTTGATGAGATACGAGTGTGCGTAACATTGGCAGCTGGAAGAAATTGGCACACAGCAGCTTGGGAGGGACCCCCACATCCCTCCCTTCATACCGAATCACCTGATATTGTTTTTTTTCCCCCAGTGACCTGGTGTTTGGTGATGTTTTCAACATGGTAGAGAAAGGTTTAGAGTGTATAGAACAAAGGGATAGAGAAGAAAAAGGATGTGAATGAGCTACAGATGTGTTTGTTTCTTTAACCCCAAGTTTTGCATATATACCAAAGATGTCTGGTTACATGTGGATCTGATCCCTGTACATTTAATCATATTGAACTGACCGTAAATGCCAGCATGGTCATTCCGAATTATGCATCGCCATCGGCCTGGAGCAGAAAAGGCGGTCTGTAATTGGCCATTAGGATATAAATAATGCCCCCTGCTCCAACACTGAGGCCCAGTGCAGCAGTAGCAAAGCAACAAACAGTTTGAAAAAAGGGACCATGCATCCACTCTCTCACACACACTTCCAAACCCTAAATTCAGTCTTAATTTCCCATCTTGGAAATTGAATTAATCACAATGTAATCTAATGTCTCTGACGCTTAACATCAGTTAACTTTGAGCTATCAGTCTGCCAGAAACCCCCCCCCCCCCCTTTAATGAATTAGCACATTTGGTTTGATTTTGCACTTGGTAGACCAGTGAATTAGATCAGTGTGTGTGTGTGTGTGTGTGTGTGTGTGTGTGTGTTCGATGAAGTAGGCGGTATCCAATAAAACAAAAAAAGCAGCTGATTGATCATTTCACGGTGCGTTGATCCCCCGAGGAGGGGCTAGCATCTGAAGGCTAGGAATTTAGCTTTGTGTGCTTTCTACAAAACGAGTGGAAGGAGTGCAGATGTTTGCAAGCTGGGTCTAATGAGAGAAACAAAGCTCTTCTCTGGAAGATCTACCAACCTGAAGAGCGTTTAACTGCCTGCCCTCACTCAACACTCGGCTCTAACGTACTCCGATCTGATGGAATGGAATGAAATGAAATGAAATGGAATTAAATGATGTGGATTTTAATGGGAGGGTTGTGTATCAAGATTGTTAATGTTTTAACCAGCTACAGGTCGTATCAGAAGTTTGGACACAGTTTTTTTACACATTTTAGAATATTGAACTAAGGTCATCGTTAAAATATTTAGTCAAGTTTAATTCCGATGTTAATTATTAACTACATTAGTCCTCATATTTGACCATAAGAATCTTTTTCCAGTTAGTTGAGGGCAACAGTGGCTTTTGTGTAAGAGTGGCTTCATCCAGTGAGTGTTTATAATGAGGTACGATCAGACACACACTGGGCAGATATCATTTACAGTCATTTCTTCCAACGCCTCTGTGATTGTAGCATCACACTCTTTTCCAAGCAGCTCATGGACTCTTCATACAGTGGATGCTCAGTTGGAGTTAGAGCTCCACTTCACTGTTGCTTTTGTTGGTTTGCTGCTCATTAATTATCCAGGCGCGCTGTACAGTGTAGTCTGCCTCCGGCCCTGAGGATGTTGCATCAATAGTCATTCAAAAGCTGCATTTGAATAAGAGCTCACAAGCAGCAGGGCCTCAGCCTGCACTATTCTGGCTGGTTTCAAGGGTGAAACTTGCGTTAAACAGCATTAATAATGCATGACGTTACTGCGCCGCTAGTACATTGTTTGACAGTCTTATGGTAAAGACATGAAATAACACATTTAAATTATTGAGATTTAAAAAAAAAGTACGTTCGGTTGTAGATACGTCAGTGTAGCCCCTTGAGGAGATGCAGGACTGAAGAAGAAACACATATACTGAGACCTCGTTAGCAGCCGAAACCCTGATTTCATCATTTAAAACAACTTTATTTTTGTAAGAGCTTTATGAGTAGGCATCAATTTTACATTTCTTCGAGAAACGTTAAAATCAGAAAGACTTTCAGATGAACATCTAATCAATCGTGTCCAAACCTGTGAGCGCTCCTGTAGCTCAGGCTCTGTGAAGTGAGACTGGATTTCAGCTCTGCAAAGCGGTTTACCTTCAGGAGCAGATTGGAACAGCATTGCCCGGAGAAGTCGAGTCTTGTGTGTCATGACATGGAAAAGCAATAAGTGTTGTTCTAGCCATCATTGTTCAAAATACCCCCGTTCTGCCGAAAGAAAGGTCCGTCTCTGCTCGGCCTGGTGAGTGGAGGAGAGGGCGCGGGAGGGATTTGTACGTGCGTAAATAACTGTCTGCTTTTGTACTGTAATTAATCATTTTTCATTGAGTATATCAGCGGTGTCTGATTTTACTGTGCCTTTCATTCGAAAGTTGTATTTACAACTTTTCAGTGGGTTTAAATATCAAATAAATGAAAATATATATCTATATCTATACGTATGTCATGCCTGTTGCATTCTTTTCTTACTTTTTTGGCTTCGAGACCCTCTTTCACTGATCAGTGCAGGTTTTGATGGTGGACGTTAGTGAATAAGGCCTTAATCTGTGATGTTCATCATCGAAGTCTTCGTTTCTCCAACCAACCCCCCCAAAAAACATGAGCTCATTCTGTCAGTCTTTCGCTGGAAGGAAATTGACACACTTTCTACCCCACTTTTCCCCCCAGAAGGGCCTGGTTTTTGGGGTTGGAGTGTCCCTGTCCTCGTTTTCATGTGGGCGGGTGTGTTGCACGATGGCTCATGCGAGGGCATCACTGCGCCAGGAAAAATGAATCCCACTGCTGTAGCTAAGAGAGCCTGACTGATCTCCACCATTAAGAAAAGCCCCATTACCACAGCAATTGTGTGTGTGTGTGTGTGTGTGTGTGTGTGTGTGTGTGTGTGTGTGTGTGTGTGTGTGTGTGTGTGTGTGTGTGTTTTTCATCAGAGCCAAACTTTCCAGCAAGACATAGAAACTAGGAGGTACTGCTTTTAATGTCTACAGCAAATTACAGCTCTGTGTGTGTGTGTGTGTGTGTGTGTGTGTGTGTGTGTGTGTGTAGCCTCCAACTCCTGCTCTATAATTGTCTTCCTTTTTCGCTCCACCCTTTCTTGCATGCTATACTTTGGCAAAGCCCCAATTTTGGGAATGGAAGTCGCATTGGATAAAAGCGCCGTAATGCACCTACATTTGAAGTGGATTCTGCTGTAACAAACTAAATTGGGGTGGATGTAGCTCAGTGGGTAGGGCCAAGAGGTCATGAGTTCAAATCCTACCTTCAGCACCACCACAGGGTTCCTGAGCAAGACCCTTAACACTAAGTTGCCCCAGGGAGAGACTGCCCCCTGCAGGTAGGGAATGGAAGTCGCTTTGGATAAAAGCGTCTGATAAATGCCGTAAATGTAAATGTAAATTGTCTGAATACTTAAGTTGTGACGTTAACCCTAGAATGTAATTATGTTGCATTGAACATTTTGATTCTTCATCATCCGACTCGAAATACCTCTGGTGTATGAACTATTAAGTCAAAAAAGCAGAAAGAACAAAACAATTTTTAAACAAATTTGCTCCTTTTTTTAATTTAGTGGATAAAATCTTCAACAGGGATTTTTAAATTTGACATACATTTATATTTGGAGTAAAAAGATTTTTTAGCTGTAAATGTTCTCTGGAGCTGCCTCCAACTCCAGCTCTTTAATTATCTTCTTTTTTATACTTTGGCAAAGCTCTAATTTCTCCCCCTAAATATAATCTATCATCCACTACGTGTTTGGTGACCAGAAAGTATACAGAATTCTGCTGTTTTGATGTGTGTGGATAACTGTAAGGAAATGCATGGAGAAAAAAAAGTCTCACATAACAGCAAAAGTAATTCTCATGCAGATTAAACTTGTAAAGGATCATAACCTGATACAAGAGATTTCACGCGAGTAGCTGGAGGAGATTAAGGAACAGTTCTCAGGAACAAGACTAATAGCGTTTTTGTTTTTTGGAGACAATACTTGACTGGCAACACACATTAAACCCTAACAAAGACCCGAAACATCTGTCTAAATAACTACTAAATAACTAATAACTAAGTTAAAGGAATCACAGCTAATCAACAGCAGACAGGTGGAGCACTCAAGATTTATCTCAAATCAGAGGTAAGGAAGAAGCCAGCAGTCAATCAGAGAACAGTAAGTAAATAAGTAACAAGCAAAGATTTTGTAGACAAGTGTTTGATGACGTCTGAGGCAGTAATACAGCTGTTAATGTTTGAAAAAATAAGAGTTGTACACATGATTCCAAACATACAGGCAAAATAACTTTTGACTGGTTTCTAAAAAGGTGAAGCCAATAAGCTCTGTATTGGATTCCACTGGAAATGTCAAAATTACAAGGCCATTAGCAACCCTCATAACTTTGAAGAATTGAGGACGGGTTGCTGAGTGAAAAAGGGCAAGATTGAACCATAATACTGTGAAAAACAAGTTATTTGTTACTGATTCCTTGAAATTAACTATTAATACTGTATCTTTGCAATTAGGTATGCAATTCATTTATGGAGCCTAAAAGAGTCTTGTTTCATTTTTAAGTCATGTTCATGAATACATTTATGTCAAAACACCTACATTTTAGGTGTAATATGCACTGCAATTATATTAACAAATGTGTCATTAATTACATTCTAGGGTTGACATCACAACTTATGTTGCATTTAACATTTTAAAATTCTGATTCTTCCTCGTTCAAAAACATTTGGTTTATGAACTATTAAGTCAAAAAAGGAGAAATAACTCAAAGTCTGTAGAGTAAAAGTTGTTGCATATTTGAAAATAAATTTGCTCAGTTATCTAAAACTGCAAATTCTGTTTGTTTTTTTTCTTTCTTTTTTTTTACATTTTACAAGAATATGTATCTGGAGTCATAGAAAGGCGTGTTCTCTGCAGTGATGCTGTCGTTGTGGTTCTAGAAAGCTTTTCAGTAAAGCGCTCTTCAAATAAAACATTTGTTTAACATTTTAAACCATTTTTCTTTTAATTTTTTTCATATTCATGTCCCAAACACATTGGAATATAAATTAAAGAAAATTCACACCCTGTGTTTTAGACCAAAATGACAATAATAGATAAGGCTATAGTCCTACCTTCATGAGCATTTTTGCCCGTCCTCAGATTTCCTTAATTTCCAAGCCAACACATGTAAATCATGCACTTAAAAGAAAAATAATCTATTGTTGCAAATTGCCATGAACTGGTTGTTAGAAGAAACCACACACATTTCTCGTACTATACACTGTTTCATCATGAAAATGACTGCACACCATCAAAACAAAGCCCAAACAATACATTGGAGTTTAAATTAAAGAAATATCTCATCCTGTGTTTTGGATCAAAATGGCAAAAATAGGTAAGGCTATATATAGTATTACCTTAATGAGAAATTATGGGCCTTCCTCAGATTTCCTTAATTTCCAAACCAACACATATAAATCACACAAAAAATGTGTCCACATTAGGTATTTTTCAAAATATTGCACAATTTTCAAAAAAAAATTCAATTTTTGCAAATGGCCATGAACAGGTTGTGAGAACAAACCACACACATTTCTCAAACTATACACTTTTTCATTCTGAAAATGACAGTACACCATCAAAACAAAGCCCAAACAATACATTGGCATTTAAATTAAAGAAAAATCTCACTCTGTGTTTTGGACCAAAATGGCAAAAATTGGTAAGGCTATAGTCTTACCTTCATGTGCATTTTTGGGCCATTCTCAGATTTCCCTAATTTCCAAGCCAACACATGTAAATCATGCAGAAAATGTGTCCACATTGGGTTTTTATTCAAAATATTGCACAATTAAAAAAAAAAATCAATTGTTGCAAATTGCCATGAACTGGTTGTTAGAAGAAACCACACACATTTCTCGTACTATACGCTGTTTCATCATGAAAATGACTGCAAACCATCAAAACAAAGCACAAACAATACATTGGAGTTTAAATTAAAGAAATATCTCACCCTGTGTTTT
>JBBPDH010000007.1:809064-821976 GCA_037974565.1 Clupeocharax schoutedeni
CCTTAACCCCAAGTTGCTGGGGCAAGGGAGAGACTGCCCCCTGTAGGTAGGGAATGGAAGTCGCTTTGGATAAAAGCATCTGATAAATGCTGTAAATGTCTCTGACATGTTTGATGTTACACAATGTCTCTTAAATCTGCAGAAGCTGCTCAGCTAGAAGTGAAATTATCTGAAACTAAAGCTGGCGAGATGGTGTTTATCCACTATGCTGTCCAACCACCTACCCATCAGTTTCGGATCTGCACCAACTGGAGCTTTTAAAAACGGTTGAAAATAAAAATGGCACTATTCTCCTTCTGCTCCTTTTAAAAATCAGCATTTTTGGAGGAATTGTTTAGCCCATCCAAGAATTGAAGGGGCTGGTCCAGGTCCCATGGACGTGTTACGGTGTTGCCCTCTAATCTATGGTGTTCCAAACATAACACCTTACTTATTCAGGTCAACATCTGCTTAAATATCCCGCTTCGGCCAAGCTTAGACCATGACTGATAACACACTCAATCGTTTCCTCCACTACAAACAAGGATCAACATTACTTCATCATCAGCCTCTTTAATGTGATTAAATGTTTCTCCACCGCCCACAGTGCAGCATGTAACAGCATACATCAAAGTTACAACAACAGGTAACAGTAGAGTGTGAATGGGACGCAAACCTTCCGGAGTGTCTAACATTGCACAGGAGGCAGTTACAGCATTGAACAAAGTGTAAGACATGACAGAAACTACCCAATAAATAAACAGTATAATGCAGTAGTACAGTGTAGACTGTAGGGAACATTCCTGGAATGTTTTTTTTAATTATTTTTTCTAGAATTGTGTGTTTAACATCAAGCAACTCTGAATGAATTCATTTACAGAGTGAGAACTGAATTATGCAGGAAGTCCTAAAAAAAAAACTTGGTGGAATCGGCGATATTGTACATTTTAACTTGTAATGTGTTTTACAGGTCTTTGATCATAAACCACATAGGCAGTCTAATTGAAAATTTAAAATAAATGAATAAATAAATTAATTAATTAATAAATATAACTGACACTAAACAGTGCACTGTTTTCCACGTAGGGAGCAATAGAGGACACAGTGTCTCCTCCTGGCTGGCCTTGCTGAAAGTAAACCACACTGAACCTCACATCTCTTTCTGTTTGCTTTAGCACACAGATGCACATCCAATACCGAATGCCTCCCCAACACAATCAATTATCTACGCTCAAATGGTGGGGAATGCAGAGCGCTGATAAGGTTTTGTTGACTTTCTCTAATGAAGAAGTGCAAAAGGAAAAACGATTGGATTCAGCACCCTCAAGGAATGTTTTAAACCAGAAAAAAAGAAAAGAATTAAGGGAAAATTCAATATTCGCTACTAGGGAAATACCAGTTGTTTCCAATAATTGCAGTCTTTGTGGAGAGTAAAAAGGAAAACACTGTATTGGGTGTATGGAGATAATATTTTCCCCTCTGGATAAACTGGTAATATAAATGGCCTTTGTGTCTAACTTATCAGGCTCAAAACTCAGGCTTTGTTTACATGTACATGGGGCTTTTTAAATGTAGCTATTTCTGTGCATTTTGGCCTTTCATCCACATATAAATAGAGTTTTAGGTCACTGAAAACAGACCTTTCTTAAGACTCCTTCCAAGATATTCAGAAACTTTATTTTCAGTGTTGATATCTGTACCATTTTACATGTGATGGTAGGAAGTTATTTATTTTTTTCCGAGCTTATTAATATCTTGAGACAAGGGAAATACACAAGAGATCAATGCAAAAAAATTTGAATACAATCAAATTCCAAAAAATCTTTATTTGTCCCCAAGGGGCAATTTAAAAGGCATTCAATATCAATTTTCAATATCTCATTCGCTCAAACAAAATGGCAATAATTACACTTTGGTGCACTTCTAGTCCTATTTTGCCATCCAACTGATCACCCTGTGTCACAGTCGCCTCGCCATCCCCCGTAGATTCCGCTCCCCATCCCCCGAGTATTAGTTTTCCTGTTTATTATGTTTAAGTATCTTTCCTTCTTTCGTTTCTGTCTCTGTACAGGTTTCCAACCTGCCCACATTCCATTTCCCATCCGTTTCTCCCTTCCTCCCTTCTCCCCTTGTACCCTTTAGAGTCTCCCAGCACTATTTGTACCACGTCCCGTCTTTATTAGTTTCACCCGTTTCCCGTCCCGATCGCTATTTATAGCCCAGCCTGACCCCAAACCAGCATGCCGGTATTGGCTCACATTTCGGTTGTGTGTGTGTGTAGCCCTACCTTGTTTGTATCCAATTTATGCTTGTCGTTAACGTTCTAGTTGTTCCTTTCGCTTTCAGGCTCTTGCTTTCCATCTTTGAGTTTGGTGTTTACGCCTTGAGAGATGTGATTCTGTATTCCACGTTCATATCGTCTGTCTGCTAGGACAGCCCTGCTTAGTTTGTGTTCTGTGTTTGAATGCTAGCACGAGCCTTGCTGTTTGTTTTGTGTTTTCTGTGGTTGCCCTGAGTCGGGGTTTCGTAGTTCCTGTATTGTTGTGTCTCTGTTTGTTAAATTTTGTGTTTATTTTGAAGTAGTTTTGCGTCCTCCCCTTTCCCTTCTACACATCCACCATGACACACTGCGAGAGGAAAGTGGTGTGTATTTATACTTTTTCTGATTAAATAAGATTTGATTCTGTTGATCACTAATCAGTACCTCATGACGCAGAATCTTCATATTTTTCCATATTCATATTTATACGTAGCAATGAACATTTCAAACTTGTGGGACTGAAAAGTTGATCTTATCTTGTGTAGGAATTTATCAGACACCGGCATGGAATGGTTGTCATTCTCATAGAGATTCTGATTGTTTTCCCAGAGCTGTAGTGCTGGTCTTAACCCTGATAACAGAATTGTTTACATGTTTACACAAATGTACTCATACAGCACCGAGGAACAGATGCATCAGAATGGGTCTATTCTACATCCGACAATTACATCCTATTAATTACTGCATCTTACAGTCAAGATGAAATATATTACATGAGTCCTCTACATTGAACCCTTTCACCCAGTGGAGCAGTGGGCAGCAGGCAATGGTACCCAGGGAGCAGTGTGTGGGGACGGTGTACCAAGGGTACCTCAGTGATGCCACTGGTGGTCCTGGCCAGGCCACGAGTTGCTCACTAAAACTATGAATATGCCAATGTGGTCTACACTGCCTCTCCACTAATTAAGGCCATTTGGACATAGCTTCAATCAGGGGACCTAATAAATCATCAGAAGATTCTATTAAGGCAGGGATCTAGCTTTAGAGACCTTCCATGTTCCAGTCTGTGACAGCTGACAAATTAAGCACATGCTTTTGAAAGTAAAAAAATATTTATTTTAAGGAGTTGTTGAAACACTTTTTGGTACCTCTTTACAATAAGACTACCCTTATAAAGTGTTTATGAATGATGAATAATATGATTGTTAATAGGTTATAGATATAAATCATTAATAATCCTTAATAATCTGATATTTTGCTTGTTTCTGAGCTTGTCTTGTCTCTTTCTCAAACAGAATGTTAAACTGTCAGCGTCAAAAGGTCTTTAATAACATGCCTCTACCATTAAAATACTAGCATTAATTTATGACAATGGTTGCTTGTTAATGATTTATAAACTGTGAACAGTGTAACCTGATTATAAATCAGTTATAAACCCTTTGTAAGGGTCGTTAATAGGTAGTTATTATAAAGTGTGTCACGGCGCGGCCACTGTTTTGTGTTTGCCTTTTGGGACTTTTATTTTGACACTCATGTCTGTTTTGTGTTTCCAGGTGTCTTGTGTTTGTGCACTGATTATGATCTGTATTTAAGTTCTGTTTGTGTAACCCACAGTTGTCAGTCCATCACCTCATAAACCTTGTTTACGTCCTGTTTTCACGTTTCTGAATGCAGCGGCCCTTGAGCCAGGTTTGTTTTCTGTTTTGTTTTCTTTAAATAAAGCGTCACAGCATGGATGCCGGTTTTCCTGGCTTGGCCTTGTCCCGAGGTAAATCACAGGAGCCGGCTAGACCCGGCCCCTGTGACAAAGTGGTACCCACTTTTTCGGGGCGGAGGCTATAAAGTTGCTTATTCGGATAGATAGTGTGATGCGTCACCAACAAGAGGATAAACAATAAAGTACCTAATGGTAGATGATGAGGAAAATGATCACAAATGTGTATAAACATTAATTTTGACAAAAATAAATACAGAACACATTCTTTTTCGTTTTTGCATTTACACACTATTCCCATCTTTGACATTTAAAATTTGTGCTGAAAAAGTGATAATAAAGCTGTGTTTGAGCTGAATCAAAGCCTTGCATCTTCACTTTACAGTCAAAAATGACATGATGTGTCCAGAAGCTTTTCTCAAGGCTTAATCTGAAACACTCTTTGATGTTACACAATTAGTTTGTCATTGGTGGTGATGTAACATACACGGTTCGGATGGAAAAGCCTCGTCATCTAATTTTCACCGTTGGACTTTCATGGCTCATGTCATCGAGTCTGAATGATTTGGTAACACACTTGGCATTGACAGCTGTAGAATAAATCGCTTTTGCCCCACAGCATCGCATAATTCTGAGATCTATGTTTCATTAAACATTTCATTGATCCTTCCTTCTGGCTGCTAACAGCAGAGCGTTTGGAAGGCATGTGTTTGTACGAGCGTGTGTGTGTGTGTGTGTGTGTGTGTGTGTGTGACCTCATTAATAATACCTACCCTGGGGCTTGGATCCCTCCTGCTTGTTTTATTTTTACAGAGCAGTGATGACTTTAAGATGCTGGGGTAAACACACTCTAGATGGGAGGGAAAACAATTGAAATGTTATTTCGAGGCCCACGATGTTTCAAAGTCTCTTTGACCTTTAATAAAACAATGTCTGCCGGCAGTGAAGTATTTATGGGCATTTCTGTTCTGCCTCAGAGGCTGGGCGCCAGGGCACTGACCGCTGTTTGTCCAGCATTAAAGGAGAATTATGTTACACTGTGCTTTTTTTAATTACAGCTCTCCTAAGAGGTAGTGCTGACCATCAAACAAATTCACAGCATGGGGTCATTTCCACCTCTCTGTAGTGGCCTTGTAAAAAAAAAAACAACCCTAAATAGACTTCGGTGAGAAAATGTGACATTGCGTGTTTGCTATAAAACCAGTGTTTGGAAACACAAACATGGGTTTTATGGGCAGGAAAAGTTTGTGTTAAACACACAAAGTGGGTCCGAAACCGCAAGATTCTGGTTCTCTTCATTCGGAGGCCGACACGCTACTGCTGAACCAGCTAGAGCTGCGGTCCCCGACCTTTATTGGGTCACGGACCGGTTTAATATCAGAAACTATGTTCACGGCGCGGCCTTTAAGGAGCGGCAGATAAATATACGTATACGTATTTATACACATAAATGATACGCATAAAAATGGGGTATCTTTAAAATATAATAAATGTAAATCCAGTGTGTACTCGCAGCTTTATTAATAGCATTTTCGTAACAACGAGCCGACAACAACAGAACACGGGGAACATCCATGAGTTTTTCTGTGCAGCCCGCGGACCGGTACCACATGACCCATGGCCTGGTACCAGTCCGCAGCCCGGGGGTTGGAATCACTGAGCTAGAGGGTTTTAACACACTGTCTCTTACCATGCATGTCCAAGGACGAATGAAAGCACACACACACACAGGCTGATTATTTTTTATTCAGCTACAACAAACAATGACATGCGTCTTTTATTATAAGTGACCTGAGCTTTAATGTCCATGTCCAGCCACCTTAGCCATGATGTTACAGACTCTCTCTCTCTCCTCAACATACATTTTTAAGGCAACTTGACCATTCACTACCTCTCCCTCCCTATATAGCGCAGAGGCAACTTGACCACTTTTTGTTTTTAAACAATCAACACTCAGCCACTGATTAACTGGTTAAAAATTATATTAATGTAAGGCCTGGCACGGGAGACGGAGGGGTGCGGCAAGCAAATGACACTGAATGCTCCATTCCTGAGCAGCTTTCCAGGACTTCCAGCAGACCAATTAGGAATAGATCTGCATCACCTGAATATTAGGGGTAGGACATATATATATAGACAAGACTGGCTAGAAGTCAGTGCAAAGTTTACTTGCCCTGTGTTAGTTTCTGAGCCTGCTTTCCCAAGTTTCCAGTTTGTGTTTTTAACCCTGTTTCTGCTCTCCTCAACTTCTCTTTTTGCCTTTCGGACTTTGGACTTTTGCTGCTTTGGTTTTCTTGGTTTTGACCCTTGGCCTGCTCTTGGATGTACTCTTTTTGATCTGTGGACTCTTTTTTTAAATTATTTTTTTCAATATTTGTAATAAAAATGAAATAGAACAACAATAGGAACAACGAGGCAAATCCCATAAAAAAAAATAATTAAAAAGGCTGCATTTTAAACCACTTGCTGCAGAAATCACCAACAATACCAACAATCACATGCTTGATATGTATCCACCTCAGTATTGAAAAAGTGATCCAATCCACAAGAGCTCCTGACGGATAAAGTACATGGCATCACTTTCCAATCGACTGTCCTCAGAGATCATGAAATTGTGCTACAGTGTGTGATGTGCTAGGAGTTTTTCCACACTGGACACGATTAGAGGCCGCTTTCTCAAGGCTACAAGAGTGGATTTGAGGCCAAATCCCTTCACTTCACACTCCACTGGTCTGATGTTACAGCAGCTCACAAAAGAAATGGAAGCACGAAGAAAAACTCTGATATAGTGCGAGAATACAACACTGTTTAATGGATCAGCGTGTTGATTCTCAGTAGATTGACAGACAGGCAGACAATGTCAAAAATGTCAATTTTAGAGAAGCAAGACCCAGCTTAACTCCTAGACACCGCCAGTTCTCGTATTTTTCTTTATTATTTAAATGCAGATGTTTAATTTATGTCATGAATTACATTTCCATTTGATTTACATTCTGAATCAACAGGTTTGGGCTGGACACTGGACTCTTGGCTTTAATATTTAAAAAAATGTTTAAATGCGGAATCTCATCAGAAACCAGACACACACCTATACCTTTCCATCCAGTTCATATATCCAGTAAATCTCCCTCTGAAAGTTTAGACCCTTTGCTTTAAACTAAATTAAAGAAAGAACAATTGGGGAAGAATTCATATCGAATTACGGCCGGCTTTCTCTTTAGCCGAGGCATGAGGGTCGAAATAAGAGTCTTGTATAATTAAATTACTCCTGATTTATAATTTATATTCCTGAAAAGGCAGTAACATGAATGCAGTAATGCAATTTGAGTGACCTTATCTTGTAAAAAGCCCTTGAAACAGTGTTGCTATCAGCATTTTAGTTTTGACACACACAGGAGCAGATTCACGCTGTAAATTTGGTCCATTAGTATGAAAGTGTTTATCTCCAGCATCTGTTTGCTTGCACGTGTCTCAAGCAGATGCAATCTTTCATTCTGAGAGTCTGTGTATGAAATAGCTTGCTGTATATTATTCCACCGCGAGCCTTTGGGCTTTCACGGACACAGTTAGCTGTTTTACATTCATGGTTTGTGGCTCCACTTTATAAAATGGGCTTTAATAAGTGGGGGGAAACTGTGAAAACATCCAAGTGCTTCGAAATAACGCCAACAGTCATCACTTGTGGCCCTCACCCTCCGAATTTTTAACACAACATCCGCCTTGCCTGAAATAGTGAAAGTCAAATTGAATTTTTGGGATGGATTGTAACTGAACACTTTAGTCTAGCAAACTCCATTTCATGCTCAGCCAGAGAGCAGGAGCATATATCTTAAACGCAAATGGGGTTGCTGGTGGCGCAACATGAAACAGGCACTGGGATAATAGTCCTTATCTGCTTTTATCATCTCCCTCCTCAGCCACAGTGGCTTGATGATGTCGCTTGATACGGTAATAAAGCATCAACTTATGGTGTCCTCGCGCATCAAAGACTCGCGGGTGGCTTTCTCCTCATCGTTTTCTCCAGCAGGACGGTTCATAAAATCCTTTGGTTCAGTCGGATCGTTACGGTAAAACGTATAGTTCCAATTCTAAAATCTACACACACAGCAATTTAATACCACTTTCATGTGGCCAGTTGGTAAAAATCAAAGACCCGACCTATACAGGCTTCACAGATGCAGTCTTTCATTTACTGCAAAGGTTTAGCAAGCTTTATAGAATACTACCACAATCCCTTTCAGCCTGATGCCGATCTGGAGCCGATCTGTTAAGCTGAGTTTCTACTGAGCTGGACTGTTTATTATTATTATTATTATGAATAGCAGTAGTAGTAATGACAGTAGTAGTAGTAGTAGTAGTAGTAGTAGTAGTGACAGTAGCAGTAGTAGTAATGACAGTAGTATTAGTAGTGACAGTAGCAGTAGTATCAATAGTAGTAGTAGTAGTGACAGTAGCAGTAGTGACAGTAGCAGCAGTAGCAGTAGTAGTAGTGACAGTAGCAGTAGTAGTAGTGACAGTAGTAGTAGTAGTAGTAGTAGTAGTAGTAGCAGTAGTAGTAGTGATAGTAGCAGTAGCAGTAGTAGTAGTAGCAGTAGTAGCAGTATTAGTAGTAGTAGTAGTAATAGTGACAGTAGCAGTAGTAGTAGATTTTCTCCCAATTGTTTCATGTCCGAAATCATTTTCCGGCTTGGACTCCATTAATGGCCAGTTGGTTCAGTTTACAGTTTAAATGTTGCATGTCGTGTGCTGGAATAATCATCATCAAATCAGCATTTTTTATGTCTAATTTCACCCACTGGCTTAGACTCTTGACTTTATTTTAGATCTTATATTATTCTTGTCTTTGTGTTTCTGTGACTCTTTGCAGTTGTAAGCAAGTCATTTCCTCTGGGATCAGCAAAGTCTTTTGATTCTGAATAACACACTGCCACCAACACTAGGAGGGTGAAGGCTAGTGCTTCCTCTAAATCATGCAAAGTACAGAACCTCTCCTGGTCTTTCAGAGTCCAAGGTCCTCATCAACTCATCTCACATGCTTTTGATTTGGTTTAGGTGAGGCACTGGAATAAGCATGGCTTATTTCACCATTTTTGGTTGATTTTGAGGTACATTGGTTCATAGGCTCTACTGAAAGATCCAACCACTGCCTGCCTGAGCTTTTGATTTAATATCTGTTCGCACTTGATGGAGTCCATGATGCCATTTGGAAGAGGCATTCCTCAGTATCACATATCATTAACATATAATCAGATACAGGCTGATACAAAACATAGAGATGATTTAATATACAAATTATTCATTCTGTAAAACAAACTGATGGAAGATTCACCAAAGGGAATTCTCACCCCAGATAGAGGGGCATGTCTCCTCTAAATTAAAAACAGCTAGTGTTCCAGTTTATTTCCAGTAACTGTGTAAATGTATGCATCATTATGTTGTACATGTTGAACTTATGTACAGATAAGGCTTTGCTTTATACTAAATTGGCATTGATACTGCACGGCTAGTATGGTGGCCTAGAGGGTCTCTGGACCCAGAGGTCATGGGTTCAAATCCTACCTCCAGCAAATCACCACTGTGTTCCTGAGCAAGACCCTTAACCCCAAGTTGCTTCAGGTTGACTGTCCCCTGTAGTTATGGAATGGAAGTTGCTTTGGATAAACTATTACATTAGATCAGATTGACTTTATTAATCCCACAGTGGGGAAATTCCTTAGAAATAGCAGCAGTAGTGAGAAAGACAGTTTCAGGGGCCGTTCACATATCGCGCCTTTTGCGAGCACAAGTCCATTATTTCAAATGTAGACGCGCGGCAGCCGCGCTCATAATGGAAGCGACGCGGCCCGTTTTTTCTCAGGCGCGTCCGAGCCGCGTCGAGTTGAAAACATCTCAACTTTTCAGAACGCCGCAAGCGCAGCGCGGGTCATGTGACAACATTCAACATATAAGCTTCCTCGCCTTCTCCGTTACACCGATGCCTCTCAGCAGAAACACAAAGGATTTCCTGAACTGTATGGTTTGTAAAGCCCCCAAACATTTCCTAAAATATAACCCAGCTGCTCCTAGTCGAGTCTGAAACAGGCTTTGAGCCTCCCGTTGTCCAGGTGGAGCTACTGGATCAGCTGGTGAAATTCCCCGTGTTTTTTATGTCTTTGAAGAACGTGATACACCCAAACACTACAGCGTTCTCTCTTTTTTGCGTAAATAAATTGTGTAGCAGAGTTTACCAAGGGTTTTACGTTGGAGAAAAGAGACAGCGTGGCTAATGGTCGCTTAGCAACGACAGACGCTTCCGGAGCGCAAGCGCCTCGCATTTTCCGCGCGTTTTTAGGAGCGATATGTGAACGGCCCCTAACAGGATCAGTCAGATCAAAAATAAGAATATAAGAACAAACAAAGAACAATCAATAGAAAACAATTTCTCGCTGTATAAATATAAGATATGGGTAAACAGCATATACGCAGTACAAGGTAAGTGGATGAACAGGAAAGGGGATAGACTGAAAAAAATTGCACATGGTTTAATTACTGCACAACAAGAGTATGTGTGATGTATAAAGTGTGTATGATGCTCCCAGGCTAAAAAGGATCTTCTCCCACCGGTAAGGACCCTAAATTTATACCCTGGTCTGGGAACCGTTTGGGTGTGTTTTGTAAGTTGTTATATTGTTGAGTATGTATTATCTATATAAACTTAATATAAACTTAATAATAAACTTAATATTAGTCTAAAGGTTGGTTTCTTCCACTTTTGGAAGCTCCAGCTCGTGGTGCATAAGACGAGACTTAAATCCAGGGGAGACAGGGCCTTCTCTGTAGTCGGCCCCCGACTTTGGCATGCTCTGCCCCTCCACGTTCGAACGGCCCCCTCTGTGGAGTGTTTTAAGTCCCGTCTTAAGACCCACTTTTATTCTCTGGCTTTTAACACGTCGTGAGTTGTGTGGTCCTCTGTAGTTTTATTCATTTTAGTTTTTATCCATTTTATTTAATTTATTTTTAATTTCACTCAGTATTATTTATTTCTATTACCCTAGTTCTTAGTTTTAGTAAAATATTCTTTGTTATTATTTTATTTATTTATTTTTATTACCTTAGTTTTTAGTGTTATGACAATATTCTTATTTGTTTTACGTTCTTAGCCACTTTTACTTTGTTTTGATATTTTTATCCTTTTGTGCAGCACTTTGGAAACTGTTTTAGTTGTTAAAATGTGCTATATAAAAAAAGTTGGATTGGACTGGATTGGATTTTGGGCCTAGCCACACCCGTTGTGACTAACACATGACTTTAAGTCTCTTTCATGAATTGTTTTGTGAATTGTGTTAATTTTATTCGATTTGATTCATTTAATTTTTATTACTGTTATCTTGCCACCACTGTAAGTTATATCCTCTGGAATGCTTTGGAGAAGCCGAGGCCTTGATGCTAACAGGACAGACATTATTCTAACCCAGATAGACCAGCAGGGAAGATCTCAGGCGTCATTGCCCAAATTGTTTTGTCTTCCTCTTCCCAAATCTCCATTTATATTCATGTGCAAGAGAGAGGAACTTCGCTAGCCCTTATTTGGATTGTAAGTATATTCCTCACATTCCGTGCCCTTTCTGGTTTCACTTTACAATTCAAGGTGAGCACCCAGACGCTGGGGCTGAATCTTTTATTTAGAGATGGAGATTGAATTGCGAATGCATACGTCCAGGAGGTGGGCCCATGTCAAGGGACGGTACAGAAGGACTAAATCAGGAAGAGGGCTTTGGATTGTGCGAGCAGGGAGTGGGAGAGGGGGCACTCTCAGACCAGACAGACCGGACGCTGGCTATAATGCAGGAATCTTTAGAGGAGCATTGATAAAGAAAAGGAAATGCACCCTGTGCCCACTTGCTTGTATCTGTAGTCATTGAGGTCATTTCCAATTTATGAATCATTCATCACAGTACAGCCAGCTTACATAGACTTTGTTCAAACGGGACAGAGAGAAAGGTACTGTTCCTGGAAAACATGGTCACAGCTCTCTTAACCCTTTAAGGTTCCTGAGAATACGTGGTCATTTCTGCTGTTTTACCTACTTACAAGACATCGCTGTGCTGCTGTTGCATTTATTACATACGGAAGCTGATTAAACAAGCCAATAATAAGCAAGTACCCATAAAAATCTTGTGTGTGTGTGTGTGGACCCAGACCCGGCGTCAGACACAGACGGCTAGCGGATACATGCTCGCTCGTAGCTGGAGATCGGTCAACCTCTTTTGTGAGCTCGTCTATGACATTAAATAATTTATTGGAAAAGAAAAACTATGAATCATAGTAGCCTGCGATTATTAGTATTTTTTCAAAAACAATGTTGTAAACATTTGGTGGATGACGGGCTCGTATTATTAGGGCGGGCCCAAGTGAACCTGAGGGCGGGCACGGCACCCTAAAGCCCGCCCATGATGCCATACCTGTGTGGACCCAGTGGACCCAACAGTTAAAGCAATCTGTGCGCAACTTTGCTGTAAAATACATCAACTTTATTTATAGGACACTTTACAATGCAACAAAATGCATAATAAAAATAAACATAAAACACAGGCATAAATCAGAAGTTGCATGCAAAAGTTTTCCTATAAGATTTCCTATGAGACTGTCTTTCTATTTTTTTTTTTTACAAAGAATACTTTGCAATTACAACAAATATTAGATAAATAAATAACCTTATCAAACTCAAAACACATTTATCCAATTATGATGTAATTTAGATTATAGCAAAAAAAGACATCCAACAAGCAAGTCACGCAAGTGAAAAAATAATTGCTCTCTTAAAATCAATAATCAATGACCCGTGACACCATTAATTGCAACCAACAATTCCTGTAATTTGATATCAGCCTTTTGTGTTGCTGTGCAGGAATCTGAGCTCACTCTTCTTTTTGCTGAACTACTTTAATTCATATATTTTAGTAGATGCTAGAGCATAAAT
>JBBPDH010000007.1:947724-957801 GCA_037974565.1 Clupeocharax schoutedeni
GTCTCCAACACTAATATAGTGGAGGTGAATGGAACCAGACGTCTCCAGCACTAATAAAGTGGAGGTGAATGGAACCAGACGTCTCCAGCACTAATAAAGTGGAGGTGAATGGAGCCAGACGTCTCTAACACTAATATAGTGGAGGTGAATGGAGCCAGACGTCTCCAACACTAATATAGTGGAGGTGAATGGTCTCCAACACTAATCCAGTCGTTTTACTCTCTGTCCCCCAGTGAAGCTCCACGTGTCTCTGAGTGTTTATATTGATGTTGATGATTTAAAATAGTGAATCTGAACTAAATAATTTTATTTTTGCATGTATCCCTCCACCATGAATGGGTTTAGTTTTTAGGACCAAAAGCTTCATAAACTCTGCTAGAACACCATCTCAGGCATCAGGTGGCACAACCAGAACCATTTAATGGAAGGACTTTCTGTGAGGGAGATTTTAGAAGCAGACATCTGGTTCCATTCACCTCCACTGCGAACTTTCATACTGAAACACTTAATTTTGGAAGTGTTTCAAAATGGGAAAAGTGAGGTGTGAATACCACTGAGCCAGAGTTTTGGTTGAGGGAAAGGTCAGTCTACTCCAACTTTCTGGAACTCTGTCAAAAAACAGAGCCGTCTGAAGAGTCTCCATGTCTGGAGAGATCATCAGCTCACCCTGAAGGAGAAAAAATACTGAATCATAAAACACATAAAAGTACTTCTAACGCCAATCCAAAGGGCACTTCAGCAACCTGATCTTTACCTGCTGCCTCTGTACTGGATGTTCGGTTACCACAGACTGTAACGTTTACCATAGAAGTCAATGGACAGATGTTTTAAAAGGACACTCTAAACTCACTTATAATAGAAGTCAATGGACAGATGTTTTAAAAGGACACTCTAAACTCACTTATAATAGAAGTCAATGGACAGATGTTTTAAAGGGACACTCTAAACTCACTTATAATAGAAGTCAATGGACAGATATAATAGTCAATGGACAGATGGATAGTTGCATGTGAGTGAGTAGAGTTCTTCGTTTCTAGCTGTAGATTAATGTTGTACCTTCAGTCCCTGGTCCAGCTCTGTGAGGGAAGTGTGTATTTCAGTGATGAGCAGGTTCATGCGCTCACACTCCTGCACACACACCAGGATGTAGGGGCTGCATTTGTCTGTCTTAGCCAGGAGCTCCGCCAAGCTGTACTCCTCTGGCAGCTTCTCCAGGAGGTCATTCAGCACCCCTTTCACCTGCAGGACAGGGGAAAATAACAATTTTGTTACAGCACCCCAACATCATAATAATATCACTATAATAATATTACTAAAAATACAACAATAACGATTGTGATGTCACCCTGATTTAAAAATTCTTTGGGCATCATTCATAATCTAAAAACCTGAGAGACTAACAGCATATTTCATTAAAAAAGTGCATAATTAAGACTGTTTAATGTGATTTAGTATTACATTTTTTCTTTTACATACAAGAAAAGAACAAAATATAGTATTATGATACAATTTACCATATTATGGTAAAACTAAGATGGCGGGGGGTTGGTTAGGGGGCTTATTTGCATGTTGATGTCATTACTGCAGAGGTCGGTGCAGCTAAAGCCCAAAATCACCTTCTCCTCCACACTCTGTGCTGCTTCGTCCTCCACTGAAGAGTCTCTGGGCTGCAGCTCCAGCAGTGTCCTGAAGAGGGAGCTGGACGAGGCGGTCATGAACTCGATCTCTGCGTTGGGATGCAGGCCGTAGAGACTCGGGTTCTCCGCAGGCAGCCTGTCATCCACGTAGCTGTGATAACCGACGAGGTCCAGGTCAGGAGGAGCAGGGAACCCAGGGCACAGGAACAACTCTCCCTCAAACTGAATAATAATAATAATAATACATTTTATTTATAGGAGCCTATCTAGTGCCCAAGGACACCAAACATGATTCAGCACAGGACCAAACAGTGACGCTATAACAGGCACAGTTATAAAAACTGCCTGTTTTACTTTTTTTTATATATTTTTTTAAAGAAAAATATATTGTGCTATTTTTGGTCTCAGAGAGAAAAAAATAAAATAGATGTAATAATGTAGGCTAATAATAATAATGTAAAGACACACACTGTATATTTATAAGCTGTCTTTGTTACTGTGTCTTTACCAATATATGCAAATAAATAAGGAAAAGTTATTGATGGGTGGGGCAAATCTGAAAGTTTTAAGTTCTTATAGGGTTAAAGGGATGGGGCTAAACGTCTCTAGAATGAGTGGGAGGGGTTAATATACTGAATGGGCGGGGCTAAATGTCTCAAAAATGAATAGGAGGGTTTAAGATGCTGTAGGCTGAATGGACGGAGCTAAACGTCTCTAGAATGAATGGGAGGGTTTTTAGACTCTATATGCTGGATGGGCGGGGCTAAACTTCTCTAGAATTAATGGGAGTGGTTAAGATGCTGTAGGCTGATGGGACGGGTAAAACTGCTATAAGCTGAATGGGCTAGTATTTAGGTTCGTGACATCCCAAGAGAGTGAACAGTGCATATTGGCAATGTTTACAAACACAATAAAAAGTGCTTTTCCTATCCTTAACTTATAATCAGCCTGTGCGCCTCTTAGACCAGTTCCTGATTCTGAGCACATCTCTAATCTGGAGAAAAAGAGCATTTCAGCTGTCTCTGTTGGAGCTTTGTTCTCCAGCAGATGAAAGTGTGGACCAATCGATAGCGCGGTTGAAGCCAGGCTGCATGTGATTGATGGCTGTTTGACCCCCAGGCGTAATGAGTCTCAGCGAAAGGACCATTGGTGGATGATCCCCATCCAGGAGCGGTTGGAGAAATGACCCCACAGCGGGGTTAACGACCAGGATGAGTGAAATATATTCTCATTTCGGGCCACGCATTCCGGCAAACACCTAATGATACCGTTCAGTCAGTAGATCAGTAATAAAACATCTACTGTGAAAATTTCAATACATGTAATTAAGCCTAAACACCTTTTATGCCTTTGAATAAAACTGAAAGGAACTTTAGAACTGACATAAACTACAGGCCAGAAGTTTGGGCCCACCTCCAGATTGAAAAAATAAACAATATGCAGCTCTTTCAAAATGTATTGCAAGAAAGCATTGGAGATACTAAAATGTAACTGACTGGTTCTGAAGAGTAAGATAAACATGTACACTGTGAGTGCAGTTGAACAGATTCATAAAAATAACCACGCTTTGCTTCTTCACAGTAGCACAGATTCTCCATATCCCTTCAGCAACTTTCGCTTCTGAAGGAGCTTGGGATCATGATCCTGCCGAAGAAGGAAATTTAGTCCAGAGATCTGTAAAGCAGGAGGAACTGTGTGATGCTGAAGAACTGAGTGATACTTTTCAACACAAAGTGAAAGTCGATCCCTAAAGATTAGGGCATTAACAAAAAAGTTGACTAGTCGACTTCACAGGAGTCGACGCCCCCTGAGAGAAGTTATGTGTTTTTTTTCTCTCTCTGCCCTCGCTTGTGTACACAATGCAATCTCAGATCTGATTGGCTTATGCTTACATGTTGTTTAACCAATGATTATAGTCCATTCATAAAATGGGTGGTACCGTTGGCGCGAGGGGAATCTAAACACAAGACCACAACAAGCTGAGAGACATGCAGCAGAGAAGACAGAAACACATCACATGTGTGGAGTTCCTTCACTATAGGCACACAAACGGCACGGAGACCCGCAGAACCTGCAAGTCGGTGTTAAAGTACAGTAACAGAAGCGGTGCTTTGCATCTGAAACGGCTCCGCTAGCTAACATAGCTAACGCTACCACTGCAGGAAGTCGTCCTTTGTTTTGTTTAGTTTAACAGTCATGTTGTAATGTAACAGAGAACTTTAATAAAAGTTGCTTTGTGTTGGACGCTTGTGTTCCTCCGCTGCGTCTGTGTGATATCATCAAACGAGTCATGACTCGACTTCGACTTTGCTGACGGATAAGTCGATCTGAAAGAAATCTGGAGTCATTAATGCCCTACTAATGACAGACCTGATTTGTCTCTTCAGAACCAACAAGCCTTTGTGGCTAAATGTTTCATTACAGAATAAAAAATATTGAAAACCAGTCAGTTACATTTGTTTAAAGTATTTCTAATGAGTCTTGTAATGAAAGGTTAAAAAACATATTGTTTATTTTCTAAAAAATCTGAATGTGGGCCCAAACTTCTGGCCTGTAGTGTATGTAAATGAGCTCTGTTCTGATTGGCTGCCTCAAACACTCTTTATAACTTCTGTGTGAGGGGATGGGGCTGGACTGCTGTAGGCTGAATACATGGATAAATGTGAATGTAATGGTGACTATTGGTACTTAAACAAAATAAAAATATTTCATTCATTAATAAACTGGTAAATGAATAAAAAAATTATATTGACTGACAATACACTAAATATAAAAACAAGTAAACATGCAGCAGGCTGTCTCCACAGCAGCCCCATATATAATCTGATGATGTTAAATGTTTTCAATGGTCAAATGATTAACATTAAAAACTAGGGCTGGGAAGTTAATGCGTTAATTATATTAATTAATCACAGAAAAAAGTAACGCGTTAATATTTTTAACGCAATTAACGCGTATAGACATGTGACGTTACACTTTGTAGAACTGCAGCCAGATACTCTTGGGTAGAGCTGGATATTCAGATCCTTTCTCGGATGCAGCTCCCTCTGAGTCCCTCAGTAAAGTGAGTCTGTGAGTCACTATACGCTGGTAGATTCACTCATTAGCCTAGCGGGCTTTCAGACCGAACGCGGGCACTCGCTGTGCTCGCCATGAGGGTTTGCGCTTCCTCTCAAAAAACAGTGAGAACCCACCGCGCTTGCTGCCGCGCTCAGCGCAAAAGTAGGCATGATTTTCTTAACTCTCCTGTCCTGGATAACAGAGTTAGCACTAGCGCGAGCTGTTAGCACCAAGAGAGAATATGCTGTGGGCTTTGTAGATTCTGGACACTCAGAGACCTTTTAAGATTAGCTTTTCCTTCATACCTGTTTTTGTGTGTGTGTGTGTGTGTGTGTGTGTGTGTGCGTGTGTGATTGTGTATACATTGGTTTATGTTCAGTAAAAATTAAAACTGTCATTTGTAACCAATTGTGATGTTGTAACAGTGTCATTGGTTTGTGTTCAGTAAGTTACAACTGTCACATACTGTAACCTAATTCATAGGTTTGTGTTCAACCCTAACCATTGTAGCCTAAGGTATGGGCTTGTATTCAATAATAAATGGTAAAAACTGCTTCTTGTAATGTCTGTGTGTATATGTGATTAAATGCGATTAATTAGATTAATTAATCGCCACACCATATAATTAATTAGATCAAAAATTTTAATCACTTGACAGAACTATTAGAAACACTTTATTATGTTTTCAGTGAGGTTAAAGCTGAGACTGGACTGCTGTGATGCAATAAATCACCACTAGGTGTCACTAGGTGACCAATTGATAATTTTTGAACTTTTTTTTTTTATTTTCTTTTTGTCATTGTTGTTTCTGATTGTTTCAGATGTTTATTGTACTTTTAAGTTGAGTGTGAATACGATTTTAATGTAATCTGAGTGTTATATGAATGCTTTAATCCCATGGATGACTTCACCAGTTTGGGGTTGAAGAGCTCCTGTAGGTACGTCCTGCAGAGTCTCCTGTCCCACTCATCAGTGATGTGTCCTCCATACATAATCTCTCCGACTAGGTAACGCAGGTCCTCCCACGGTACCTTAAACAACAAAATGCCATATTAGCACACACTGAAATCATCTAAAAGACACATTTTTAATGTTTAATGCAGATTATTTCTTTCCTTAAACTCCACTTATGAGTTATGAGTCGTAATATATTTCTACATGAACACCACTTTATTAACGGCTGGTCCTTTAAGACTATTTGAAAATGAGCTCTATTTTGATTGGCTTCCCTGTATTTTGAAAGGGGTGGAGTTGGATTTCAGAATAAATGGAAATATCAAAATGTCCTGTTTTTTGTGGGAACACAAAGCGGCTTATTTTGGTAGCTTACATATATGGACTTATGGACAGGGGAGTGAATGGTACATCTCTCTGGGTGGGTAGGGTTGTCCTCCCTTTCCCCCATCACTCAGTATAACTGACCTCTCTCTCTCTCTCTCTCGCTGTCTATGGGTAGGGTGGTCCTCCCTCTCTCCATCATTCAGAGTAATTGTCCTCTCTCTCTCTCTCTCTGGGTGAGTAGGGTGGTCCTCCCTCTCCCCATCACTCAGTATAACTTTCCTCTCTCTCTATGGGTGGGTAGGGTGGTCCTCCCTCTTCCTCATTTAAGAACATGCGGAGGAGCTTCATGTGCTTTAGAGAAAGAGCATGCTCGACTTGACCCAGCAGTTATGGTCCCCCATGCTTTCTATTTGTTAAACTTATTAAAATGTGCATTAAAGATGCCATATTTCCCTGTAGAGAATGTGTGCCTATTCTCTCTCCCATCACTGCTGATCACGCCGGCGGAGTGTGGTTGCGACGTGTGTGTGTGGGGGGATGTGTGTGTGAGCGCACGTTCCGCAGCAGATGACAGAAGCTGGAAGTTCACAGTCATTTGTACCTGTATTGTTTTGCAAATTGCTTCCTTCATCAGCCCTAATTGCAGTGATCACTTACGGAGCGGCGCGAGGTGCCGCACGCAGTGTGTGTAATTACATCCAGCACGACGCTTCATTGGCCACCTAATGAATCCCCCCATGTTCACGCGCACAGGTTACTGTTTGGTTAACATAATGAAGGACATTCATTTTTTTACGCGCATAATTGGCTGTGACCAGAGTGATGCGAAGAACGGAAGAATAAAAAGGTCTTGTGGACGCGATGCGAGACCGTCCTCTTTCCTCAGGTGTGGATAAATTACGGCTTTGATGAGGGACGACGGCGGCGGCAGAGAGCAGCTCCTCGTCTTCCGGCAGCTACTGCAAACGTATAAAACCCTTCAGGTTTTTTGAAGGAATGATCTGATGCTCACGAACAATGCTGAGCTACAGAGCCAATGTGTAACTGAAGGGACAGTTCAGCTAAACACCAGTTGGTCAGTTGAGAGGCGTCTTTAGTTTTGGAACGGAGGCTGTGAGGCTCATGTAGCAATAATATGCATGATGCTGACTGCATACCTGAATCACTAACACATAAAACCCAGATCTGATTAAATCTATTCTCGATCAAATGTATAATTCAATCCATCAAGTTCTGCTCTCTGTGACTGAGTGATGTAATTATACGCCAATTTGAGTCTAACCAATCAAGTGCCAGTTTTGGTTCATATGACAAAACCAAATGCCATTATTTTCAGCCCTACCCATTTAGTCTACTGCAATTTAGCCCCACCCATTCAGCATACAAAATCTCAGTCCCACCCATTCAACCTACAGCAGTTTAGCCCCACCCATTCAGTCTACAGCATTTTAGCCCCACCCATTCAGTCTATAGCATTTTAGCCCCACCCATTCCGTCTATAGCAGTTTATCCCCACCCATTCAGTCTACTGCAGTTTATCCCCACCCATTCAGTCTACTGCAGTTTAGCCCCACCCATTCAGTCTACTGCAGTTTAGCCCCATCCATTCAGCATACAACATCTTAGCCCCACCCATTCAACCTACAGTAGTTAAGCCCCACCTATCCAGCCTATAGCAGTTTAGCATTGCCCATTCAATCTGGGGCAGCTGGTAGCCTGTGACCAGAAAGTCCGAGTTTGATTCCCAAGGCCGCTAGGCACCGCTGAGGTACCCTGAACAAGGTACCGTCCCCGCGCACTGCTCCCTGGGTGCTGTGTTTGTAGCTGCTCCCTGCTTCACTTGGTGAATGGGTTAAATGCAGAGGTTGAATTTCGTGCTGTTTACACTGTGTGCTGTGGTGTGTTCACGTATGACAAATGGTCACTTTCACTTTACTTAATCTACAGCAGTTTAGCCCTGTCCTTTCACTATACAGCAGTTTGTCCCACCCATTTAATCTACAGCATTTGAGCACCACCCATTCAGTCTACTGCAGTTCAGCCTCATCCATTCGGTCTACAGCAGTTTGGCCCCATCCGTTCAGTCTACAGCATTTTAGCCCCACCCATTCAGTCTACTGCAATTCAGCCCCACCTATTCAGTCTACTGCAGTTCAGCCCCACCTATTCAGTCTACAGCAGTTTAGCCCCGCCCATTCAGTCTACTGCAGTTTAGACCCACCCATTCAGTCTACAGCAGTTTAGCCCCGCTCGTTCAGTATACTGCAGTTTAGACCCACCCATTCAGTCTACACCATTTTAGCCCCGCCCGTTCAGTCTACATCAGTTTAGCTCCTCCCATTCAGTCTACAGCAGTTTAGCCCCCCTGTTCAGTCTACAGCATTTTAGCCCCCCGTTCAGTCTACAGCATTTTAGCCCAACCCATTCAGTCTACTGCAGTTCAGCCCCACCCATTCATTCTACAGCATTTTAGCCCCGCCCGTTCATTCTACTGCAGTTTAGCCCCACCTATTCAGTCTACTGCTGTTTAGCCCCACCTATTCAGTCTACAGTGGTTTAGCCCCACCCATTCAGTCTACAGCGGTATAGCCCCACCCACTGAGCCTCCGCCTGGTTTCATTGGATCTGTAACGGCAGTCGAAACTAATCAAAGCTCTGACCTTAGAACTAGCCTCCAGGTAGTTGTAGAGCACACTGGAGGAGATGGTGAGGTCTCCGGTGCTGAAAGGGTAGTAACGGTTCCAACCCTGAGGCCCAAACTTCCGCCTCTCGCTTACGCAGGTGTGGAAATAGCAGAGTGTGAAGAGTAGCGCTTTGAACTCCTGCTCCTGAGAGCACATCTCCAGAGTATCCTGGAAGAGAGAGAGAGACACAGTAAGAGAGAGAGAGTGAGAGAGAGAGAGACAGAGAGAAACAGAGAGACAGTGAAACAGAGAGAGAAATTGTGGGTGGGGGCCATATATATACCCCTTACGAAAATTCACTATGGTTTCCTATGGTTTTACTACAGTTTTTTGGGACACCACAGTTTTACTATGGTACCCCATGGTACTTTGGTACTACCCATAGTTTTACTAAGGTTTATCCATAGCACTTCATGGTAGCTGTGGTTCTACCATAGTTTTCATATACATATACCACTTCATAGTTACCCAAAAAACCATGGTTATTTAATCATAGAAACCATGGTTAATTTTCATAAGGGACATATGAATATATATTGAATATATATCTGTTACTATAGTAGGGTTTGCCCCTTTAGTTTTAGCACTGGGGAAAATGGCTAAAATAGCGAACGAATTACAGAAGCTTATAATTAACCAGTTAGCATGGTGCTAAATGAATAAATTCAGTAATCTCTATTTGCTTATGCGGTTTCTGACACTGTATGACTTACCTATAAACATGCACAAAAGTACACAAGCATGCATAAATACTAATGCTAATGGTTTTCACTAACTATTAGCAACATTAACCCGGTTAACTCTTCCTCTGAGACCTTTGAGCAGTCTGACCTGGCTGAAGCTGCCAAGGGCAGCATGTAGGCCGGCGCTCATGCCTGTGGGTGCCTCGCTGGTGAGTTTGAGAGCGTTCTCCAGTATGGCCCTGGGGATGATGTGCAGGTCTCGGGTCGGGGCGGGCTCGCCAGTCAGAAACACTCTGTACTGTGGGTTTGCCTCCAGGCCTGAGAGCTCCAGCAGCTCGCCAAGACGACCCAGCCAGTGTTCCACTAAATGTACATTCTGAGACAAAGGCAAACTTTCAGTGAGTTTTTCTAAATTGTCCTTATTAGGGGTCCAAGCACGAAGTGCGTAGGAACCCTACTGAATCTGTACAGATTATTATTTCTTTTCTTCCCTACGTAAAAGTCCGGCCAGGGCCTAAACCGTAAAAGTTCTGTAGAAACCCTTTGGGGGTCGGTTTAGGTCGAAATGGCACATGTGCACCAGTAGGTGGCGCTGTAACGGGCAGATGAACGTTTGTGCTCACATCTCTGGCACTGTAAGTGATAGACAAAAAAATCTTTCACCTGCTTATTCTCTGGGAGGTACTCCACCAAATGTATATCTCCGATTTCCCATAGGCCACGCCCACTGTC
>JBBPDH010000007.1:1006192-1013563 GCA_037974565.1 Clupeocharax schoutedeni
CCCTCAGGAGGCTCCCAGGACGTCTTCCTGTCGGCCAAGGTGGACGGACTGCAGGGCATCTACCCGCGCGTGCACCCGTACGAGCCGTACGCCTCGGCTTGGTGGGACGTGAGCGCGGGCTGGGTGGACGTGCAGGGCGCTGCCGGGCAGACTCAGGCTCCGGCGCTGCACGCGGGGCCGCCACTGCACGGCTACGGCTCCTCATCAGACTTTGCAAGCCTGAGTCACGCGGCGTTCGGTGCCGCCGCGTCTCCACACCTGCTGGGTGGGCAGCACCTGATGGACGGATTCAAGCCCGTCCTCTCGTCGCCGTACGGGGACTCGTGCGCAATGTTGGCCACCGGAGGCCCACCAACGACAACGACAACGTCTTCGTCCTCCTCGTCGTCTTCATCGTCGTCGCCGCGCTCGTCGGCGGCGCGTCGCTACGCAGGTCGAGCCACCTGCGACTGCCCCAACTGCCAGGAGGCCGAGCGGCTGGGACCCGCGGGCGCCGCCAGTCTGCGTAGGAAGGGACTGCACAGTTGCCACATCCCGGGCTGCGGGAAGGTCTACGGAAAGACGTCGCACCTCAAGGCACACCTGCGCTGGCACACGGGCGAGCGGCCGTTCGTCTGCAATTGGCTCTTCTGCGGCAAGCGTTTCACGCGATCCGACGAACTGCAGCGGCACCTGCGCACGCACACCGGCGAGAAGCGCTTCGCTTGCCCCGTTTGCGGCAAGCGCTTTATGCGCAGTGACCACCTCAGCAAGCACGTGAAGACACACAGCGGCGCCCCGGGACCCGGTGGGTCCGGATCCGGAGTGACGTCGGGAGTGGGCAAGCGGGGCAGCAGCGACACGGACAGCGAGCAGAGCGGGGCGGGCAGCCCTCACTGTGGCACTCCCGAGCTCCTCCAGCCTGCGGAGGCGTGAGCCTGTTCAGCCCCGATTCGGGGGCAAAAACACTGGACTTGACTGGACCGGACCGGAGGTCGTTTATATACCCGGGTAATGAAGCCGGATGGGATTCTCTTACCCAAACCGGGGAAAAGACGGGACCTGAACTCGGGGGGCTTGGTTGGTAAACTTGGTCAAAAATGTATCTTAAACTGGGGCTTTAGTTTAGCCCAAACCGAGATGGGGGCTGGAGAAATCAAAACAGGGTCCTCGAATGGAATTTGGCCATTTTCTTTTTCATGGAATGATTTAAAAACACGAAAAAAAGTAAAATAACAAAGTATTGGGACAAGTTTTTTTCCATGGACAAACCCTGAAGTTATTCTGAGAAACTCTGAGGAGCTATTGAGGAACTATGAGGAACTTTGAAGAACTCGGAGGACCTTTTGAGGAACTTTGAACAACTTTTAGAAACTCTGAGGAAAACTGAGGAACTCTAAAGAACGAGCTTGCCTAAATCGCACATTATCCATGGGTACGTATTAGGTGAAGCCTCACTTATGCTTTGATAAAAACAACAACAAACAAACAAAAAGGATTTTTTGAAAAAAATTGTCAATCAGTGATGTGGTCCAGCAATAGATGGTTTCTGCGGTCTTTTTATTTTTCTCCAAACCAAACCGTGGCACTTTATTCACGAACACTGCTGAAATTCATCCGTGTGTGGCTTGACTGGGCGCTCCATAATAAACCCCTGCCGTGGTGTTGCCTTTCATTTCTTTAAAATATTAAACATAGCATCTATGAACGTGGCGTGCTGGTTATCCTGGAGAAGCTGCGTGTGTCTGTATGAGATATGTTCATTCCTGAATGTAAACAGCCCAGAAGAAGTGTATAGACTAGTCTGGAACTTTATCGCGAACACGCGGCTGTAAAATTGTGTTGGTTTTGTATGGTATTTTTAGTTGCTAAATCTTTAATCTAGTAAATATGCAGAATTGTACCGAGGTGCATTTTTGTCAAGACGTCTTATTTATCCATGAATTTGGCCTTTGCTGGGGTTCTTGTTTTTTTTGTGGTGGTCAGGGGGCGTCGATCTACACCACTATCGCACTTTCAAACTGTACAAAATCGAAATTTCCTTAATGTTTGTTTTGTTTTGATATTTGTGTTTGTTTGTTTGTTTGTTGTTTGGTTGGTTTATTGAGCATGCAGGTATTCGTTTCCCAGGTCTTCAGTTTTAAAGACTGGCTCACAAAGCCACCTAATAAAGTCAGAGTTCACTTTGCCTTTAAAGTCACTGGAGCCTCATGGTTATGGAATTATCAAATTGTCAGTTAAACCGCAAGAGAAATTTAAAGTCGAGTCTGAAATAAGGAGAAAAATTGAAGTATTCGCACTAAATTAAGCCATTCAACCATCTTAGCTTTATTTGTTTATATCTTGGAGATCCCGGGGCTCTATGTTTATAACGCTTTAGAATCTTTTCTTATCCTGCAAATTTTAATTTTGAAGTTTTTTCAATCGAGCCCCGAACACGCTTTTGAAACTTTTTGATTTGTGAAATTTTTTAGAAATTAATGAAATCAGTATTGGTTGTTGATTTTATGGTTTGTATTTATATGTAGTACTCCGCACCTGAGAACAGTTTCAGCTCCTGAAATCGCAAATATTTCAGCACTTTAATCTTTATTAGACTCTAAATTAATTTCAATTAGGTGTGCTAACTAATAGAAGCTAACACATTGACTTGCTCAAAAACTTGTGTCATTATCTTATAAGATGTCAAAAGATTATATTTAAAAGAATAACATATGTGTATTATTAACAGTATTTCAATTGGTGTACAAACAAACACACACACTCACTTCCCAGAAATCGTGTTTGTGATAAAAAAAAAAAATACTATTTTATTTTCTAAATGGGAGTAAACAGTTTATAGGTGACACAGGCAAACCATGATGTTTAAAGAACCAACCAGAAACCGACACACTCTGCTTCTCCACTTCATCCGCAGCATTAATCAAAGTTCACGCGCACATTAGACTTCTCTGATCTCAGATCTTCCCCAGTTCACCATTACAGCAACAGCCTCCCCGTGACTCTTGCGTTCACCTTCTTTAATGGGATCAGAGTTTCCCTACCGCCTAAAATAAATTCTGCTCATCCTCATCCTCCACCTCCTCCTCTTTCTACAAAACCAAGGTTTCGAATATATTTAGCAAAGTACAAAAACTCCGTACAAAAAAAGTTCCATTTGGGTGGAACTGATTTAAGTTGCGAAAATAATTCACTATTCATTTTGGTAAAAATATTCGGCACTGTTATTTTTTATTAAAAACTGTTTTTTTTTTACTAAACTGCTGTTTAGTAAGTTACAACTATAATTTTCCAGTAGTGCCTGTTTTATTAAAATTATTCATCACTGTTCATATTTATTTAAACTTGAAAGGTCCTATACATCCATTTTTATTAAAGTAATGCCCGTTTTCATGAAATACTCTATAAAATAATCAGTACTGTCATTTTCGTTTAAATATTCAGTTCTGCCGTTTTTTATAAAAATGTTCAGTACTGTCCATTTTCATTAAGTCACTGTCCATTTTTATTTAAATGTCAAGTATTGCTTTCATTTAAATATTCAATACTGTCCGTTTTCATTAAAATATTTAGAAGCGTCCGTTTAATTGTAATTCACCACTGTCCGTTTTGTTACTGTTACCCAGTCCACTTTTTTGAATACGTTCAGTACTGCCCTTTTTTAATTAAAATATCCGGTTTTGTCCAATTTATTGAAAGATTGAGCACGGTTCACAAATATTAAAACATTCAGTACTGTGCATTTTTCTGTGGTAAAATCGTAAAATGTACAGTAAAAACCTGTAAAATGTGCAGGTTGGTAAACATGCTGCTATATGTGTTGAACTCTTGACACTTAAGAACAGCTAATATCATGATGTTATGGTTTATGATGACAAAGAGTAAATATCTTCCCCTCCCCGTCAGCCAGAGGTGTTCATGCAGTGTGAATTTGATTGGCTGTTGGGCAGGGTCTAGAGCAGAAGTTGCCTGGACACTTTTTTCAAACTTTTACTGACCATTCGAACTCCACGTGCTGTTTTGTCTCAGTCTGCTCCTGCTTCCACACAGGCATGAAAGTCAAGAGTGTATGTTCTCTGAACGATAAACAGTGCGAGAGAAGCGCCCCCTTGCGACCAAGCATAGTCCCTTTCGCGCTCTCTGGAGCTGACACACCAAGGGGGTATTCCAGAAAGCAGGTTATGCTACATAACCGGGTAAGGTAGTGCAGAACTTATCTGGTTATGTAGCATAACCTGCCTCCTGGAATACCCAGAGCACCAGAGTCCGGATCTTCTCTTCAAATCAACACAAACTACGTTTACTATGCAAGGATATAACACCTCGTCTAAAAAAACATCACATTTGCACATGATTAAAAAAGAATGAAAAGATTAATTTCATATTTAAATACAATGAAAGTGATCAGAATCAGAAAAAAAAGATTCCTCCGGGATTCTGATTTTGATATTTTTTCTGGTATTTAAATGCGAAATCAATTTCTTTCTTTTTTAATAACGTGTTTTTTATATTAGGTATTATTTAATTAATGTATAATTAACCTAATTTACAAAGGATCAATGGTGACAGTAAAAGGTATTCAGCCTTCCTCATTAAAAAAATATGTGAAAGTGATCATTTGGTCATACGTGAACACACCACAGCACACAGTGTGAACAGCACGAAATTCACCCTCTGCATTTAACCCATTCACCAAGTGAATGAGGGGGCAACCATGAACACGGCGCCCGGGGAGCAGTGTGTGCGGACGGTACCTTGCTCAGGGTACCTCAGCTTTGCCTAGCGGTCTTGGGAATCGAACCTGGACTTTCTGATCACAGGGCCCTAACCACTAGGCTACCAGCTAATTAAATTAAATTAAATTAATTTAATGTATTAATTAAATTAAATGTTGTTATTTAATACACTTTCTAGGAAAATTTAAAAAAGTTGAAAATTATGCATACATTTTGCTTACAGCGTTTACAAAATTACTGTTTGGGCTACATTTAATTTGGCAATTCACAAATCTTCACACAGTAAATAGAAAGTGTGAATATATAGTTTTTATTAACTTGCTTTTATACATTCAGGTAACTCAATATTACAGTTGCCATATAAACAAACTCGTTTTAAAGTTACAAATAGAATTTTAAATATGTATCGTGCAGTATAACAATCTATGTATTCGTTTCTGCATAATATATTGCTGCCATAATGTTCTCAATAAGTCTAAACGTACTACGATTCTATTAATGTGTGAGTGACATTCTTTTACTTCACATTTTGAGTTCATTGAGCTTTAAATATTAAATGAACAAACGAAAAACAAATAATTGCTCTATTTCTCTACAATTAGGAATTAGATCCCTCACACCTTTAATTTAATTAAATTATTAATTTATATTGTATTCTTGAATTAATCAATTCACCAAACGCTCACAGTGGATTTCTATTGGAGATGTCTGGTTTTGTTCACTCTACGGTTAGATGTTTAACTCTAAACTCAGTCTGATTTTTTTGTGTTTTTTCCACAGTTAAGCCATCCACTCCCATTCAGTCCCAGTCTGACTCAGTAAATTTAAGTGAAAAGAGTAAAAGAACATTGAAATGTTCCCAGAGTTCATTAATCTCTCCACTAAGACCCGAACAGGTTGGAACATGTCGAAAGGAAACGAAATACACGAAAAGCAAAAACCTCCCACTGTCATGTTCTTACTAGAAAACTTAGTACAACATCTGACATTTTTCTCACAGCAGTCACTTGATAATTCATGAAGTTAGAAGAATTAAGGTTAATAATTTTACATTAGATTTCTACACTGCAGTTCAGGTAAACTGGGAACCAGTGGAAGTTGTTACCCTGCATACCCTTAGAAGCTGTGAGGTTAAACCAAGTTTAGTTTCATGCCAAGGCTGTGTGATATGGTCAAAATATCAGTATTGTATTGACTGTGGTATTGCATTGAGGGGCCGTAACATTTACATTACTGGCTCCAAATGAAAAAGACTTGAAGTCTTGTAATAAAGTTTCACAATGTATGCCACAAACCTTTCTGGGTTTTTTTGTTGACTCGGGCCATTACAACATTTGCACATCTTATATTGAACTAATTGGGCGGAGGTTGACCATCACCAGTGAATGATTATGCCCCTGAATTGGGAGAGATATATCATACAGTCACTTAATGTCCACGTCAGTAACAGCCAGTTTATAGACGTGTCAAATTTGTCAAGATTGTCAGATTTGTTGTCAGACTTGTTCTGTATACAGGTGTTTTGTATCTGTGTTCCAGGGGTGCTCTACCATCATATAATTCTGTCCCTTGATCGGCTGTTCCCAGGAGCTTTTCCAGGTCCTCCGGCCTGCAAGCTGGTATCTGGTTTTTCGTTTTGTGTGGGACTTTGATTTTTTTTGGTGTTTGTTAATAAGCCCAAATGTATCACCTCTTTTGTCTGTTATGTTCAACCTGGAGACCAGGGGCCGTATTACAGAAACTTCTTATCTTAAGTATAAAGTTAAAATTTAAGATAGGACTTTTTTCAATTTGGCATTACTGAAGCAAATCCTAACTGAATTTAATAACCCTATCTTAACTCGAGTTAGGAATCCTAAATAAGCAATAAAACATCGATAATAACTTTTATGTCTGTTACCTAGCAACTAACGCAACATGTCATCTCGCGAAGTAACTGATACCTGCCTGCTGCCACGAGTAACTTTGCAAGGCTACAGTGCGTAACATCGTATCGTCAGAGCATCTTCGTTACTATCTTCAAAATATAACTTTAAGCCAGACGAAATGTATTGGGACATACAAAACTATGTTGACAACTCTCTCTCTCTATCTCTCTCTCTCTCACACACACACACACACACATACTGTCACACACTTACACACACTCTCTCACACTCACACATGCAGTCACACACTTCGCTTTGAAAATCACCTTTAGCGAAAAACGAAGCGCATTTATTAATTGTACCACAACCGGGAGGGAGAGCCCCGTGCCGACTGGTCAAATGACCCCCAGCCTAAATAATCAGCTGGCGACAGTTAAGACAGCAGAAGGGTTACTCTTAAGTTATGAGAGTTTATTTAAGTTTTTGAGATTAGAATGCTTCTGTAATACATTTTTTTATTTAAGGAAAGTAAAATTGACTTACGAACAGGGCCGTAGCCAGGATTTTTCAAATACCGAGGTCATTTTTTCACCCCCCCCATCGGGTCAAGACATAGTATGATAGCTACTGAACTGACCTGCAGGGGTTTGGTGATGCCCTTATCTAATTTGAGGATTTCATCATTCATCAAATCAAACATGAGGATGATTAATAAATAAAGGCTGAAAGTGCTGTTTTTATTTTTAATCTCTATATCAGGTCCAGACATAGTATGAGAGCTATTGAAC
>JBBPDH010000007.1:1035175-1050053 GCA_037974565.1 Clupeocharax schoutedeni
TGTGTGTGTGTGTGTGTGTGTGTGTGTGTGCCTGTGTATGTGTGTGTGTGTGTGTGTGCCTGTGTATGTGTGTGTGTGAGAGAGAGACGCAGTGTATGAGTGTGTGTGTGAGTAATAACCTCTTTTCTCCTGCAGGCAGAGAGAGGACAGTCCATCACCTCTGAGCGGGGTCCTCACATCGCTGCCCATCCAGGCCGCTTTAGCCGCAGAGCCAGCGAAGGACAGGCTGCGAACCGCTGCAACACGAACACACCAAAACCACTGATCACCACCGACTCACCACTGTAACCTCAGAACCACACGATTCAGTTATGATTCTTTCCATTCAGTTAGGATTCAGTGCATCTTACTTTTCATTCTACGCAGTTTGTTTCCTTTTGGATTCAGAATGATTTACAAATGTACTTACACAGACAAATATATCCCAACCTTTTTTTTCAGAATTGTTATTTTTCATTCATACAAAATTGATACTGCCACTACAACTGAATCAACTCTGAAAGAATCAAAACTGAATGGCAGTGCGACTCCCCAGTCCGTCCCCACCACCTTGTTATTAGAAAGAAATTTATTAAAGCACCCTTGACCTTGAGTCAAGGTATCAGCAGCACATAATATATATATATATATATATATATATATTTATATTATGTGTTGCCAGTTGTTTTTTTGCATGAATTACCATATTTATAGATCGGGAAAATTAAATAAAATTCACCCGGGCCATTTTGGCCAATGCGGGAAGCATTAAGAGTCACCAATAACACAATAAAGAGGGACAGACGCGGCCCCGCTGGTGACGTCCTTGGAAACAACCCTCGCTTATGTGAAGAGAAGAGACCATTTGGAAAACTGTGGGACTGGCATGTGGGCACATTTTGTTGAGAGCAGTTTTGTTTCACTTTTTGAAAGCCAAACCTCCAAGATCAACAAATACCCCTGACCCCCAAAAATTGACAACTCCCCTTCACCATCACCCCCCATCCTGTGGATGTTCCTGAGAGCTGAGACCATAAAGTCATGGCCGCAATTTAATATGTCGTGGAAACAAGATCATTTTGTCTTAGTCACAAAATTCTTAGGTCCCTTGGGAAGGTTAAATGCTAACAAACCAGAAAGCAGTAAAAGTATCAGATTAGTTTTGACTGTAAAAGTAGTTGATATTGTGTGAGTTCCTTGGTTCCCCCAGCCGTTGTTTGGAAGGTGAACAAGGTTTCTGATGAAACTACAGTAATACTGAACTTCCACAAGAACTCACTGATATACTGAACACAACATCATTGTTTACTGTAGAATGTTATTTACTCTTTTTAGTTTGATTGAGCATGATGGGTGAAATGTGCAATTTATAATGGGCAACGCTTCTAGTGCATAATTATTACTGTTTTTGTCAGTGCCTGTCATGCCATTGTGTACGTATTAGAGATGCTCCGATCAGCATTTTTGTGGCAGATCACCGATTAAAACGGGTGCGATCCGAACGAGAGAGAGAGAGACACAGAGAGAGTGCGACAGAGAGAGAAACAGAGAGAGAGATACTGAGACAGACAGAGAGAAAGTAAATCTGCGCTAAAATATCAAGGTGAAAGTCACCATAGCTTGCGGACACTTTGAAAAACTTCCAGACGGGAGAACTCTGTTGTTTACTAGAGCTGAGCGATTCACGACTCATCCGGGTGAATCACCCGGATCCATTAAATAACGAATCACGAATCCGAGGTCTCCATTGAACCGGTTCCGTCGAATCCTAATGTCATCATGTCAAAGTTATAAACCCCACCACATTATACATCTTAAATCATTACTTTCTTTACTTTCTTTTGAAAATCGATTCAAGCAATTCAGCTGACTCGCTGCTTTCAATTTGTCAATAGTGACTCGTGACTCGCAGATCCGGATCAGTTTACTGAGTGACTCAGAGTGAGCCGAATCCGAAAAAGGATCCGAGTATCCCAGCTCTATTGTTTACATGTGCGCCGTGCTGCACGTGTGAAAAAGTCGCGCAAGTAATTTACGTCAGTGATCGGCTTTTTTGATCGGTGCTTTTGGGGTTCGCCGATCAAGCTATTTTTAGCCAATCTCGGCCGATCATGATCGGTGGCCGATCAATCGGAGCATCACCAGTACATATACATATCCACAATGTTCTATATATTTAATGTTCTATATATTTATATATACTCTGTTTATATATATAAACATCTACTCAGCAAGTATATAAAGTACATATACTTATCTATACTTACATATAAATATAATATCAATATTCTTATGTTACATATATATTCTTAAATGCACATGTCTATGTCTATAACTTTAGATAATCATGTACTTTTTATACTCTATTGCTAGTATAGTTTTTATTATACAGTTTATTTTTACTGCTCTTATCTTGTCCTGTCCACTTTCTGCTGTGAAAATGCAAATTTCCCACATGTGGGTCTAATAACGGATTATTTTTTAACTTAATATTAATGTGCTCACCTAAACAGATTAATGTTATTTACGTAGGTGTCCCTACTTTTCAAACCACACTGGTGCCCGTGCCCACGCAAGTCGTGAACATGCATTAGCATCCCGTTCCCACACTTAAGTTAGTTTTGTTTTTATCTGATCATTTTGATTGTTTTAACTTCAGGCAAGGTCACCAGCAAGGCCCTAAATATCACATGCAACCAAAATACAACCAAAAATGATCATTCCATCAAAGAATAATAAAAGGAATAGACAGAAAACGTATAAATGCTCAAAAGCTAACATTTATACTGGCGGTATAAAAGGGTTAATAAAATTCACTCAAATACCAAAACAGCAGGTACAGTGCAAAAGCTAAAGACCAGTCTGATGATTATCAGAGCAGAATTATAAAATTAAACAGTTAAAACCAAAACAGAAATGCTGAAATACTGGGGCACATTGTCAGGGATGTCCATGCTCACATTACAAAAAAAAGGTAATAAAGTTAATAATAGTAATATAAAATCGGCCAGAAAACTCACAACAGACACAGAATATACAGAAAAACGTATGAAAAGAGAGAGAAAAAGAGATCAAATTTATAGTTCTACCCCAAAAGTAGCAGATCAGACAAAAATGGTTCTGCACTGGAGGCTAATGAGACTAACAGCTAATAGCATTCATTAGCATGATGCTAACTGCCAGCCTACATCTCCACACATGTTTCTCAAGCCAGGTGTTTGGTAATCTCTAATAGACTCGCTTGTGTGGTTTTTGACACCAAATGACTCACTGTTACCTGGAACCATGGAGTGAAGTGTGTTAGCATCATGGGTAACATTTAAGTCCTACTCTGTCTGAAACCACATAAACTAGTCTATTCGAGATCACTGAACATCTCCACATCCTCTGAAGAGGCCCAGGGGCAAGTTAGCTTCACTAGTCTTCAGAAGCAGGGTTCAGACACCGAGCATGTCTTGGCTGATCTGCTCCACTCAGGACGGGGTGTAAATTTGTCATAATTCTGAGATGAAAGGGAAACAGAGATGAGTGAGTATGAGAATGTACTGATCCCTTACTCAGAGAGAGCGGTGGTGATGGACTCTGTTGAGAGAGTTCGAGCTCCGGCGGGGGAGCCTGAGCATGGGGGGTGTAAAGGTAGGGGTAATAGAGGGGGGCAGCAAGAGCAGGAAGGGTGTGGCTGCGGGGGAAAAGTGGCGAGGACAGACGGGACACGTCAGCCCCTGGGGACAGAGGTCCAGCCCTATAGGGAGGCGAGATAGCCCCTATAGGGGACAAGCGAGGCGGGGCACCTTTATGCATGGGGCAGTTTTTAGGGTGGTACAGGTAGAGGGTGGGGAAGGGCGAGATTTGAGGATCGTTTTCCATCTTTCTTCCATCTCCGCTCTGGCTGAAGCTAGCAGGGACACTGCCGCTCAAGTCGAACCAGGATGCAACCTCCTTTGTAGCGCTGTCGCTCAAGTCATTGAGCTTCCCTGCGTTAATGTAATTTATCACATCAATGTTCTTGTATGGGGTGGTATCGCCCTCAGCGGGTGCGCTTACGTCTGGTTCCTCAAGGTCGGCAAGCCTGAAGGTCTTCGGCCTGTATTTGTCGCTACAGTAGAGCGAGTCTATGTTACAGTCCGAATCAAGGCGGTTGCCAATGGCTTGGCTGTGGTCTTTCCTGCTGTCAGAATATAGTGAACATTGGTACAAAGAATCTATGATGCTGCCCGAATTGCTGTAAATGTTCCCACTGGAAGGGTTTTGATGACGGCAGAAAAATTCACTGCTGTTGTTGGCATCAGTGCGGTACAGCGAGTCAGGGTAGGTGTCTCTAATGGAATCCGTAGGGATTCTGGGGACTTGTGGAAAAGGGACAGCCTTGGACTGACTCCTGTAAAAGTCTGAGCGGTAAAACAGAGGTGGCCGGGGTGGGGGGTTAGAGTGGAGGAAGTAGGGAGAGGGCAAAAGCTGAGGCGAGTCTGACGGCAGGGGAGGCGAGGGAACTTGAACGGCTAGCGCGAGCAGAAGTGTGCAAATATCGGCGGAACAAAAAGAAGAGCAATGGAGAGAAAGGAGTGGGCGACAAAGTAGAGAACAGGCAGGATGGGAGGGGTGAAGGAGATGTGAGGGGGGTCAATAGCAAAGGAACAGGGAGGAAAAAGAGAAAATGGAGAGAATGTTAATAGCATCATTATGAGAGAGCAATAAAATGCACATGAGAAAAATGGAGGCAGATCGGAGGATAATAACAGCACAGTCACAGTATGTTCTGATATGAGAGCAGTCCGTCTTCATTGGGTGATGCAAATGTCATAGCACCACACTTTAGATCACTCTCAAACACACACACATGCCAAATGTTATGAAAAAGACCAGGAACTAGTTCAGAAACAAAATCCTGCAGCAATAAAGGGCGGAAGGCTGAAAAACATCCCTCGCATCCCACTCTATCAGGCTGGTGAACAGAAGTAAGCAGGAAAAGAAGTAACATGGAGCTTCCTGTACATTTTGACAGCTATCTGGCTAACATTTCTCCAAAGAAAAGTTCCAAAGAAATAATAATTTGGAATTCATACAGGGAAATATAGGCTTGTCTTATTGAATACTTTGGGACATTTGTTTGAAACGGTGTGTTAAAACTAACCCGCCTATAGGGAGGCTGCACTGTAGCCTCTTACAGTCCGTTTTTGTCTGGTCAGCTGTCATTGATTAATACATAAAAAACGCCTACCACTGGAATCATTAGAGCTATTTCCTCTTTTTAAAAGGCACCTTTTAAAACACAAATCGTAAACAATTATTGAATTATTAAAATGTAAAACGTGCAAAAGGATAACCATTAATAACATGGAATTTCCATTAAAATGAGTATCCATGCTTAGTCTTAAAGACGTCTTTGACCTCACTTGCTCTTGTATTTATAATTTACCCATGTTTAGTACAGACTTGATGAAAATGCTGTGTTAAATCAGACAGAAGCCTGGAGATGTGTTTATGCAAGTGTCAGATTTTATTCCCTTTTCTAATTGTTACTTGTTACTTAAAACCAAGTATTTGAGAAAAAATAACTCCCAGCCATATGAAAGCTGCCAGTGGTAAAGAACAAAGATGTTTTCTCGCTAAATAAATGCTACAAAGTTATGACAGAAGACTGATTGTCTTCTCCAGTCCTGGAGGGACTGTAGGGCCTGTGTCCAGCACAGTTTGATGGATCTCCATCTCAAACACATTCACTAAACCTGACAATCCGGTGAGGTGAACCAGGTATTTCTGAGCAGAGAAATCGCCAAAACGTGCTGGAGTTCCACACCCTTGTCTTAAACACAGGAAACAGGGCAACATTCCCAAATCTAGGTGCTTAAGCTCAAGATAAAGCCACAGTACAATCCTACAAGTTTTACAACCAATACATTCTGATGAATGAACAAGAAAAAGCATTTTATGGCCAATTTATTTGTGATCTTTATGTCTACCATATTTCATGTGGCCGGGAATCACATTTCTATAGATACCAAATGTTTTTGCAATAATAAGCAAATATTTTGAAGAGAAGAGTGAATGAATCCCCTAATGGTAGAACTTTCCTTGTGAGAAGCAAACATACAAACAAAATTTGAAACATGCAGCAAGAGGCCAATCAGAACTGACCTGAATTAAATAGGTAACCACGCCTACAGTCTAAACACCGTCTGTTTTCTGAAAGCTGGCTGTGCAGTCAGATGCTTTATTGGCCCATAAGTGCAAACAAAGAGTTAACTCCACTGCTCAGCTTAGCCTTCCAGCATTTGGTTATGACATTCTGAAAGCCTAGATGTCCTCAGGGATCAGGTCTGGAGTCAGGTTTCACCGGCTTCAGCTCACTGTGAGCTAAGAGCCATAACTGACCTCAGATAAGCACTAAGTGCTTCCACCACAAGCATTGAGATGACTGATCCAATGCTGGTGGATTGTGATGAGAAGAGAGCATAGGTGGAGCGGATCTGTATATTCACCTCTGAACAAACAATACCCAAGACCCAGAAAAGCAGTGGTACCTTACTTTGTGTTGGTTTCTTTTTCCCCAGTGCAGTTTTGCTTTGCCTTTCCTGTATTGCTTCTGTGCTTGTGCCATCTGCTTGGTCATTGGCTGGGGAAGGTTTGGACCCGCCCTCCTGACACTTAAAGGCACATACACCAACAATGGTCTCTCTGGCGCCACCTGGTTTCTGCCTGAAACCAGCCTGGTCAAGCCTGGTCCTGGAAGCAACCTGCGGTGCTCATTTGAGTGTTTTCACTGCTTCCAATACACCTGAGCCAACTAATCAGCTCATTACCAACCCCCTCCTGAGCTGGAGTGGGCATGTTAAGGCTGGGAAAATGCTAAAATTTGCAGGGCATGATGCCTTTGGGACTTAGGTAAAGAAACACCGACCCAGTGTCAGATATCTGAAGCAGGTATATTGTCAAGACAGTAGTAAATTCTTTGAAAACTGTTCCTACTTTGTTTTAATCTAACTTCATTTCAAATATAGGTATATGTACAAAACAAGGAAGTGAAGAGGACCTATCTGCGGCCCTGGAGGACCGATATCCAGTACAGTTTGGTGATCCTAGTTCAACATGTTCATTGCCGGTTTTGGTAGGTATGTTTGAGGAGGGGTAGTACCAAGCTGTGCCAGATCGGCCCTTCCAGAACCAGATTTGGGAACCCCTGCCATAATCTGTCCCATTTTAAACCAAACAGAGTCTGTGTCAATGGCCAGTTAAATGTCAAAGCTGCATTACAACTATATAGAACAAGAAGCTAAGCTAGAGAGAGAGAAAGAGAGAGAGAGAGAAATGCCATTAGCCTTCAAGCCTGCAGACTGTATGAATAATTAAATAATCTGAGATGACATCACAGGACACAGCACAGTGCCATGGAAAGCTCTGCAGAGATTCCATCATCCCTTCTCTATAGTGGTGATCAGCCCATTTGGCTCTGAATTAGTTTGCCTATAGTCATCCTTGACTCATCATCTTCCATTTCCCTGCTATCACATCATGTTCCTGTATCCCAACAATCACTGACCCCCTCACCTGGAGGGCTCAGTTCCAACCCAGAATCCTTGAAAATACCTTTTTATTATTTGTGTGCCAAAAACAGTCCTAATTAAATTTTCCAATCTCTATTTACTCCTTAGTTTCAAACACACTGTTTTTGTTGCTGTGCCTTTAAGACTTATGTAAATGACCTCAGTTCTGACCTCAGGTCATCTTGTAATTGTGATTCAACGTACAATAACTTTAGGCGCAATGGGCAGGGTTCATTGGTGAAGGTGGAATGGGTGGTGGTGTGATTTCACAACCATGATGAATTCCTATTGGGCTGGGCATGAAGGTCCTTTTGCATATAGGGGCTGCGTAGAAGTGAACGGTATATTTTGAAGATCTAACAGCATCTACAAAGTAAACCAATAGCTATTATTTAGTTTAAAAACAACAAGAAGTAAATTTTCCCTTTATCAGACCTGCTGCAGACAATCAAGCGTATTAAATTGCTGATATGGATCATTATGATAAAACTGAACTTTCAGCGCATTACAAGCATTTTAACAGTGCCACTATAAGGAGAAAACATATTGAATCGTGATATTATTGACAGATTGCCAACTAACGATGCAGTTTCTTTATGTAATAATATTCCAGATAGGAGGATCTCAGCTTCTGTTGAGCTCATCCACATCACACAATCAAGAACAGAAAGTTAAAGTTAAAGAAAACTAACCTCTTGTTTTTGATTCCCATGTTCGTCCTCCATCTGCCATTCCTCTCATCTCTGTCATCTCCTCTTCATCCTTTTTTTGCTCTCTGTTTCGGTCATTGGTGAAGTTACAGGGATCATACCTGCCGGGAGAACCAGTGTTTCGTTGCATGGTCTTGAGTTGAACAGAGGCGTCTCCTTGAGTGCTCAGGTGGCACATTTCCCTAAAAAGGGCCAATGAAGCAGGGGTCTGTGGCGGCTGGAGAAAAGTGGCTTGTGCTTGCGAAGTGTATTCCCACTGACTACCATCCCCATCTGCCTTTTCTCTCCTCCACTTGAGGTTGTACAAGAAATCTGGGTCTGGGGTGATGACCGTTGGTTCGGGTTCTGGTTGGACTTGAGCTGGAGGGGAAGCCTGTTTGCTCCTGTTTCGCAATTCTTTAAATGTAGTGACTTTTGGACCACTTGTTTTTTGGGGTGTAGCATCAGAAGATGACTTTTTATTGCCCAGTGGTGGAGTCTCTGTGTCTGGTGTAAAGGCTATCAGCCAATCAAATCTGTCTGGCCTGGATGCATTGGCTGGGAGAGTGCATGGCTTTAGAGGGGGAAGCTCAGGAGGCTTGGACAGTATTTCTGGTCGTGGGGGTAGAGGCCTGGGAGGGGGAGGGGGAGGAGGGGAATCGGGTATCATTGAGGCATAATCAAAACTGCCCAAGGTGGCATTCGTGAGATGCTTATTGCTAATATCAGTGCTGTAATATGAGTCAGCAGCCAAGCTAGCATCATCCCCCAAACTGCAGCCGCAGCTAGAGTTACCGCTTCCTCCATTTCGCTTGCGTCGCCTAGCCATCTCTGTGAAAGATGTTGTTTTGAAGGTGTCTTTGCTTGTTTCTTGCTTTACATCTGCAGAAGATTCCTCTTTTCTGATTGCTTCCAGTTCTTTCACATCTTTTCCAAGTCTGTTTCCTCTTAGTTCATTCCTGCAAGTGAAATCACACACCTCCACATCCTGTTTCTCCTCTTTGTTTATCTTTGAAATCTCAGATATCTCTCCCTCCTCCAAGACTCCATCCACACAAACGCCCAACTCTGGGCTAAGCCTCAGCAGCTCAGCCTGAGTGATCCCTGCTAGTGCCAGCAGCTTACGGATCTCCACGTCCAGAGCGTGGAAAGAAGGAGGAGGTGGGAGCGATGGAGGAGGTGGAATAGCAGGTGGAGAGGGCTGGACTACTGGTGGAGGTGGTAGAGGAGGAGGTCTGGAGGTTGGAGCAGGAAGAGATTGAGGTGTTCTCTCTTTCTCGAGTTTAGCAAGCCTCTGGGCCTCCAGGCGGGCTTTATGGCGCCTTCTGGGAGGTGGAATGGGAGGAGTGGGGGAAGGGAAGGAGGGTGAATCAGAATAAAGAGTGAAATAAGGGACAGCCTGTGATGGTGGAGGAGGCAATGCAGGGGGATTTGATGCTGAAGGTAAAGATGGGGATGCAGAAATTGAAAGACTGAAGGACTTGACTGGGGAGGAGGTGGAGGAAACCGAAGGCGTGTTCCCACTGATGTTCATGTACGTGTGTATTTCAGGTTGGGCACTGAAGTGCCTCACTGGGGGTTTTGGAGGCCTTGGGGGTGGATCCACAGGAGATGGCACAAGGGAATCTGGGGCTGAAGATTCGTCAAGGTCAGAGGGTGCAGTCATGTCCACCCCTGCATCACTGAATTCCTGGGAATCACATGATTTGTCACTTTTGTAAAGCTTCCAGGAAATGTCAATATTGCCCATTTCATCCAGCACACCGGAGAGATCTTCCTCATCAAGATCAAATCCAGCTTCCTGTAGTCTTTCCAGATGGACAAGTTTCACCTGTTTGTTGACTTTCTCAAGCCTTTCCTGATGAACCAGTCTATCTCTCAGATCAAAGTCACCTTCAAACTCCCAATGTGCCACCTGAACAATTTGATAGAAGCGATCCACTTTGCCCAATTCATCTATGGAATCCAAGAAGTTCAGAAGATCCACTTTGATGGTCTTTTCTTCTTCAGGTCCCTTGCCATCCATGAAGTCAGGCAGAGGAGATGAAGGGGCTGAAGGGTAGCCCTCATCGGGGGAGCATGGGGATGGCGGTGGTCTCATGGAAGTGCTGAGGTCCAGTGGCAAGGAGCAAGGCTGAAAAACATTGGATGCTGGGGAATGAGGCTGAGGATAATCCTCTTGCTCCTGCAGTGACACTGAAAACGTATCAGGGCAATCAGACTCCAGATCTGAGCAGCTGCTGATGGAGGTGGATGAAGATGAGGTAGAAGAGGTGAGAGAGAAGTCCAGAAGGGATGCCGGACAGTCACAGCAAGAGGCTACAAGTGTATTGTCGTCTTCGTCTTCTTCATCATCTTCGTCATCAGCAGCAGCAGCAGCAGCAGCAACGGCATCTTCAGGAACACGGTCAGGAGCAGCAACACTGTTGTTGTCGTTGCCGTTCTCATCTACTTTCCCATTGACATTAACACCAGCACCATCCTCTTTGTGACCATCTTGGCTTTGCTCTTCCGCATTGCCATTTTCCTCTTCTTCATCCTCCACTTGGTTGGGCACAGGAATGTCCACCGGTTGCTTTTCCTCTGGCTTACATTTGGCTTTCTGTCCTATTTCTGGCATCTTCTTCACCTCCTCATCCTTGTGAGGTGCAGATGCTAGCTTTAGCTGTGGCCTGATGGCTAGAGTATTGTTGTTGTTATGGTTGTGATTGAACAGGGTATTGCTATCCTGAAGAGAGTGGCTGTCACAACACAGGCAAGGCAGGCTGGGTTCATTACAGTTTGGATCCACCACAGCGGGGCCCAGGTTTGGTGCAGCACGTCCAACTTTTGGTGCTGAGTTTCCTGGCACTGGCTGGGTGCCGTTCTTCTGCTGCCGGACCAGTTTGGGCTGAGTCGCTGTGGAGCGTGGACCTATGCCCTTTACCCGGAAGGGCTCCAGAGGTACTCGAGTGACACGGCGAGGGGATGAGGAGACACCATTTACATTTTTGTCCTCCCTCCTGGCCGTGTGGATTGCTGGTTTAGCTTCAGTGCGTCGGCCACTGTCAAACCGCCGTGGCCGTGGGGGAACGGAGGGCCGGGAGGAGTGCATTGTGGGTATTTAGTAAAAGAAGGATGGAGGAATTTTCTGGTTTTGGGCTTTCAGGAAGGAAGGTCCCAGTCAGTTTTATTCAACATATCGCTCACATCCTGGCTCAGTTTTGCTCCTGTAATACCAAGAAAGACAAAAACATAATGTTTTATCCTGTTGTAGCAGAGTTTCAACCTAATATCTTAACATTATAGGAACCATTGCATACACATTGCACCCCCAACATCATTAGTACTTTGCATTTGCCATTTCTCAGCCTCATGCTCGCTAACTCGTGTAGACATGTGAACCCTGTGGGAAATTTCACACACAGAGGAGCCATGCAATTGCATAAAGGCATCTCACCATTTTAATCCAACAGCATTCCTGGACTGGAATGCTCTTAGAAAATGTGTGTTTGTACTACTTTATTAGCACAGTAGTACTTTATTAGTAACAATATTATTCACTCATATGATTAACAGAGGAAGACGTAACCAAATCTACTATGGAGCAAAAAATAGGGAAAACAACCCCTTTAGAAGCAATGTCTATTTACTGTAGAGCTAAATTATATCTGAGGTCAGCTTGGGCAAGATTTTATGCCACATATGGGGGGAAAAATCTAAATCAGCTGTAACACCACTGGGCAATAAAGCAAAATCCTGACCCCACTATCTGGACAAGAAGACATTTCATGCATTAATTTGTCATCTTATGCATCATTTATATATCAAATAATCTATATATTATTAATACAAATCATTTCTAGCCTTTGCAGTATCCTGAAACTGTTAATCACCTTGCAACGATTGTACTTCATATCAATAATCAATAATCTCCAACAAAAGCAAATTAAAACAGAAAAAACCCCAGTAAAACAGAAACACTAGAAGGTAAATTCTGACTATTAAATTAAGATGATACACACAAAGATGAAAATTACGATAATGGTTTATTATTATAGCAAGAATAATAGCAATGCATTGCCAACATAGAGAGACTTCAAAAGAAAAAAGCCAACAGTACTCTCTCAACAACACCCCCCATCACACTACTGTGGTTACGCTACAATGCATATATCCCTATTATCCAATAACACTCATCCCTATACGTTTTCAGGGGCTGGAATGTCAGTATTAAAATCCTTGCTGCTGAGAAAATATGTGCTAGATCGTTTGAGAGCCTTCATCCCTCCTGAGATGCTGGTTCAACTCTTACAGCCTGAGAGAGGCATCGCGAGGACTGAGGCTGTTTTTTTCCTATTCTTTCCATACAGGCTGGGCCCACATCCACCCAGTGTCCTTGGATGCTGATACTGATGCTGGGCCCAAACACAGAAGAGCAAACTGCAGGAACCTGGACATTCACACAGCTGCTCATGCTTCCAGACCACAATACAAACGCTGTAGACGTTATATATGTTGCAACCAAAAGGGTCATTTAAGCCTTTAACATTCAGGATCTAACAAAATAAGGAGGACACGAAGGGTGGGGGGGTGTCGGGGAGGTGGGGGTGCTTCTTTTTGCAGCCCCTCGATAGACGATCTGCCAGTAGAAAAACTATAGGGAGACATCTATAGGGTATTACAAATATATAAGCCATCCAACCTCGTCTCTGAGCACGTAAAACCCCCAAACAGAGGAACAGACACAGTGGAGCAACATTAGAGGAGAAGATCTGTAAGATCAGGAGCATGGAACTCACTTGAAGATGGTGAAAGAGGAAGAAGAGCAGAGGTTCGGGCTGGGCTTCACCACTCGGTGGATGCAGAGAAAATAGAGCAAAAGACCTCGTATCGTCCTGCCCCGGGTGCTTCTTCTCCTTCACCCCCCTCCCTGCTGCTGCCCCCCCTCATCAGCACCACCCGATCATCCGCCCCGCCCCCTCCAGCCCTCAGCCAATACAGAGCGAGGAGCTCCTCACGTGGCCTATCTGAGCTCTCCCAGATCGATAAGACCTCTATAAGGCCATTCAGGATATCTCCATCATCTGGACACGGACAACATCAGCATTCCTCCATAAGAGAGCCTCCTTCATAGCAACGTGTCTTAAAGAGACACTCTGGTCTGAGCAAGGAACGCAGCCACGGCTTCACCAGTTAGATCCGTGCCCACCTGCATCCTCTTAAACTCGAGGAACACTCACTGATAGTCTCTCTGTCACACATCCACACAATCATCTTTGCACTAGACAGTTGGTTCTTGTTGTTTATTTTCTTACTGGGATTAAATAACTATCATTATTTGAAATACCATGTGCATTACACCATTTATTTTGCTATGATGTGCAATAGTCTACCATGAGCAATATTGGGTGTTAAAACATTATCATTGTGTGTAATATCACATTACGTTTTCTAAATGGGTGTTGAATCACTTTATTACATGCATGTAACAGTCTTAATGTGCAACATCACGTCAAAATGACTTTTTATTACTTAATATTACTACTGGAATCCCTACTAAATGCAATAATGTAGAGATCAGTGGTTGAGGCTAGACTGACAGTCCTACAGACTTATAAGGTATTAGTGGAAGAACAATGCCACATCTTACTTTATTACTTAAAATTACTACTGATATCTACAGTGCAATAACTCACTCCAAACTGCATGGGTATATTTCACTCAACTGTATTACTTATATATATTTTGTATACCCAGCATTTCTGAGTATAGCATTGTGTATTTTCATAGAGGTTTTCTACAGATTTTTTGTTTAGATTTTATTTTTTATGATATTCTTGTCTCTGTGTCTTTGCAGACATTACATGAGAAATTTCCCCCGGGATTCATAAAATGTTCTGATTCTTGTTCTCACATCTTGAAGGTGTGATGAGCTCTTCAACACCACAAAGTTTTGATGTACTTGCTGGTGAATAAAAATGGCTAATATTAATGTTAACAGTTTTATGAATGGTCTTCAAATGAACTTGAGTGCAAAAAAAGTGTATAGTTTGGCACTTAGTGCATGCTAGCTTAGCCTTTAGTTAAAAGGCTAGGCTAACATTAGCAACATTTCTTAAAGTGACTTTCTTTTCCCAAAAAAGAAACACAACCAGTTCACTAGATCAAAAAGTGCCAATCTGGGCCCTACAGCCAGGCCATGGTGACCTCCGGAGTGAATTCCCACTTGAAGATGAGGAAATCACCCTGTTAGTGATATATCTTGAAGGTGGGAGGAGCTCTTGAAAAAGACAGTACAACTGAGCGGGGTTTGAGGTATTAGCTGGTGAATGGAGACGGTTAACATTAATACTAAACCTAACAGCTTTGTGAAAAAAGTAAGGAGGACAAGAAGTAACTACCTGAGTATATAGTTTGGGAAAAAATAAACAAAATAAACAATAGCTTACTCTAGCGATAAAAGGCTAGGCTAGTGTAAATGCTAGGAAGTAATATATTGTAGCGATCTGGCCTGGAAAGGGTTAACTGGGTTCACTGGGGGGGTCCATGCTCGGGCCAGGGGTGGCGTGATCAGCGCGCGAGTTGCCATGGCGGTAGTATATAGGGGGAGGGGTGGTGCCCAGCAGTCGAGTCGAGTTCGGGTTTGGAGCTAGAGAGAGGGGGAGAACGAGAGTGAGAGCTAGCCAC
>JBBPDH010000007.1:1114306-1127055 GCA_037974565.1 Clupeocharax schoutedeni
ATAAATAAATAAATACATGAAATAATTGTTCATTAATCGTAATTGAGTTAAAAATGTTCAAATAATCGAGATTTTGATTTAAGGTCAAATTGCCCAGCCCTACTAAATACACATTTATTCAGTCAGTAACTGCAAAGTGTGAAACGCTACAAGATATGTATTTCAAAAAACCACTCTATTGCGAGGGCAGATTAATCACTCTTAACCCTGATCCTGGGTTTTGAGCTGCAGTAATTCAGAATGCAGACATAAAGAGTCTGTAACAGACTGGGCCAGATTTCAGACTTTATCCTAAAATAACAGACTTCTTTTTACAGAAAAGGCCTGGTGGCGAATGAAGATTCACTATCACCTGCCATATAATTTTTCTATCCTCCCTCTAAATAGGCTGCATCACTACCCCGAGTACAGATGACTCACACAGTCAATTATTTCTAACCAAGCACACCCATCCAACCACGAAGGGAATGTGATGTTCGCTTCTGCTGTTTATGTCCGGAAGGTCCATTTTTAACACCATTTTACTCCATTGTGCAGATCGTTTTTAGGCTGGTTCCAATATTTTCAAATGTTTCTGTATAATTAAATAATTACAATAAAGACAAAGTCATTCATATGATATGTGCCATTCTATAGATCCCAACACAGTCTGGACTGTTCATAATGGAGGTGAATGGAACCAGACGTCCGCCCCTAAAAAGTCCCTAACGGGAAATTATTCTGAGAAGAGTTCTGAGAAGATTTTGGTCCTGAAACAAACCCGCTCATGGTCGAGGGATACATGCAGGGCATTGTCAGGTAAAATAGTCCCCAAAGAAAAGTCATTTAGATTCACCATCCTCAACATCCATATAAACATGTAGAGACATGTGGAGCTTCACTAGTGCGGTTCCACGTCTGGTTCCATTCACTCCAACCCCTCTTTATATTGCATTGTTTTTTCAACTACAGAACTGTGGTAGGATTTAGGATTTGTTAGAATTCCCCCACATGAGAAACTGGTCTCTAAAAAGGTTCATTAAAAGCCCTCAATCTCACCCCGCATTAGTGAGGAATAAATGAATGAATCAACTAACTAAGTGGGACTTCATTAAGCAACATTCTAGTTCCTGCTTTTCTTCCACTCCATCGAGGGAGGAGAGCTCGCATTTGCTTCAAAACATTAATGTCAGTCACAGGCTCAGAACATACTGAAAGAGTGTTTTTTTTTATCTTACATTATTTATTTATTTATTTATTCCTTTATTTATTTATTTCTCCTCACGCCGAGTCAGTCTCTCGCGTGCTGGGAAGAAACTTCCCTTCGTCAGCTTTTACTGGAACAAGTCCGGATCGTGTTCCAGATCAATGCGTGCTGGGTCCACACGGTTGTGTTATGGTTGCCGCCATTAATGCCCTTTTAATCTTCCAGAGATTTACCCCAACATCGATCCGCAGCTGTCCGGCTACACACATTTGTCTGAGAAAGTGACAAAACTAGACAGGACTGAAACACTGGGGCAAAAATAGACCCAGAGCCATGACATGCTCCTACACACATCCCGCATATGATCCTGAATGAAATCATAACGGGAACATGTGATGTTACACCTTAATTACACATTATTACAAATTAGCAAATATTAGGACAATAAAAACAAGATTGGGAATAAAAAAACAGTGTTTTAACAGCCGCACATAATTTGAAATGTCTTAATAACTGTGTAATTACATGGTAATATTTCATATAACAAGAATGTAACTACAGGTCATGTATTTGCTGTTACAATGTAGCTCGTATATTTACATGTTATACAGCTACAGTCTTTACTGTGATAACATGCATGTAACATGTTTGGATACGTCCATAAGCTAAACTACTGTAATTCAAAAGTGAGCACACGAAAACGGACAGTCCCATGAAAAGATTTAGACCTCTTGACTTATGACTTGGGTTTACAATTATTTGGAAAATACTTGTAAGATTTGCGATGGCCATGTTTAATTTTCCCCCTAAAGTATTACATTGAGCAGTTAAACAGTGATTGTTCATTTGACCACAAACCTTTGTACAGGACCATATTTATATTATTAAGACTACTTAACAGGGGTTTGGCTTGTCTTAGAAAGTGACACCAAACACAGGAGCAAGAAGAAACCAGAAGAGATCAACAGAATGGGTCCTGTTAAAATTCCATGATACAGCCATTAGCCTAGCACAGCCCCACACTCTTAAGGGTTTTCACTAGTCAGCCCAAACTGACACTCAAACTGGAGGACCAGCATCTCCAACGTTTTCTCCAGATGCTTGCTAGTTGTGTGCAAGCTGAATCAATCAGAATTTTGATTCTTATCTCAGGCCTTATCGGCTTCCCTGTCTTCAGTTAAGTGATAAAAAAGAACAGTCGCACAGGAAGAGCCACACACACCCCCGAATAAAAAAACTGCAAAAAAAAGCACTTTTAATATTTATATAGTTAACTAAGCAGCACCTCTTTTTCAGTCTCAGCCATGCTGAACTCTTAATGCTGCCTGTCCCTTTTGATCATTTTCGTCAGACGGCTGAATCTCAGGCTGCTGCTCAGGGCTGATTGCTGCAAGGCTGGAGGAGGAATGAGCCCGGAGTCAAATGTCACGTTTGGTTTGACTAAATGAACAGCGTGAAGACAGGGGCCATTTTCTACACTGAAAGCACTGAGCTGGCACCTGCAGCTGCTGCTGGCCATGGCCAAAAGAAACGTGCGTGTCCTGCAAACACTCTTCAGCCTGGGATTTGATAAATGTTTGCAAATGATTAAGCATGATTTGAAAAATAGTGACTGTATCCAAGTTGTAGATGCATAACTATATATATATATATATATTTATATTTACATATATATTCACATATATTCCAATTGTATCCACAAATCACACTTATACATACAGTTTAAACATACATATATATATAATTAAGTATATATTTAATTATATATAATTAAATATATACATTAATCCCTATTTGTTTTTTTACACATATAATCCAGTGCGACCCGAACATCTTAAATTATAATCTGCTTTAATTTATACTGATTTATACTGATTTAGTGAAGTACGGTGCGTTATACTGTGCAATTATATTATCATTAATTTGTGAGTTGTTGATAAATGACTACAGTTATACATGCATAGTAATGTTATTAACAAGGTCAAAAAAATTTTTTTAATTGTAGTCAGGGTGGGTTTGTTAATCTTTTCTGGTGTTGCCAGTATTGTAGGACACACCGGTTGATTTGTTATGTTTCTTCTTGTCTGTCTCACAGTGAGAAGAGAAGATGCATGGAGAACATTCCCATGCCTCTGAGAGAAGATAGGCGGAGGAGGACATTTCTGTCAACAGTGGAGAAGACGGTGCGCATGTTTTCGGATTAAAAATTGATTCACTGACTGTAATGAATGCAACACATGGCACTTAGAGCGAGCCGTCCTTATCTGGGATGGTGAGGAGCTCAAGCATGTAGCCGAGCAAGACGCAGCAACTGGCCGGCTGCGTTTTTCTCTCTGAAAGAGGCAACATAAAGCACTTAAAGCTCCTCTCAGAAAATGTGAAAAGAAAGTATCACATTGTGATTTTTCTCCACAACTTTGTTACATGAAATTCAGAGACTGAAGATAAAGAGGAACTGACTTGTGTGCAATAGAAGGAAAACATTTGATGTGCGAACATAAAAGATGTTTATTAATCTGAGACAATGATTCCAACAAGTTCCAACAAAGCACTGAAACCAGAGAACTGTTAAAGTCTTCTAAATCAAATGCAACTTTGGAATATCACAGTTCATTGAGGAAAGCCATTCTTTGCTTTGCGCAGTTGAATATAAAGTGGAACTAGTTGGTAACTGTCATATCTAGCAGCACATTAACCCACTACAGAGTTTCTGTTGACGAGATCTGCTTGTCATTGTCGCATCTCATCCGGCAATCCTAACGTACTTGTTGCTGCTCTTCGAGCAGAAGGTGTTGCCCTCCCCCAGCACACCCATGTTCCAGTGACTGGGAAATGTTCCAGTTTGGAAAATACAATGTGGACATCATAGAGATGCTAAGTGGACACCAAGCCCATCAGTTCAAAGGTCTTGGATTAGAGCGACAATTACAACACCAGCAGCAAGTACAGCTTCACCAACACCAACTGCAGCAGCAACAGCAGCAGCAAGCGGAAACTTCTGGGGCTATTTTATCTGGTCTGGGCTTGGGCCCACTCCAGGGATCGAGAAGCAGTGCCTTTACTGATTCGGCATCCATTTTTGCAAAAATGAGTGCACCTCCCCCACCCCTACAGCAGCAGTCCCTGTCTTCATCCTCACAGTCTTCACGAAAGTCAAGCAAAATGTCTGGGAGCGGCAGCAGCGGGGGGAGTCATGTAAGTGGATATCCTCAGTTTTTGCGCTCGTTCCATCCAACCGAAGCAGCCCTAGCACAAGAACATTTGCATCCAGGAGTCGGGCGGTTCGACCAGTTCGCGAGTGGCAGCGGAAGTGGAGGGAGTGCAGGAGGAATTGGCGGACTGGTATCATCTGTTCCGCCACCGCCTCCCCCATTACATCCAGGTCTCTCCGTCCCTCAGCCATCCCCAGGGCCCTCCTCGTCATCCCCATCTCCTTCAAGTTCTGTATCTAGCTCCAACAACCCTCCCAGCAGTAGTACTGTGACTTCCCTGGGTCACCAGTTGGCAGGAGCCCAGTCTGATGCACGGAGCTTGCATCAACAATTTAGCTGCATGTTAGCAGCTAATCAGTATTTTCTGTCTGGAGTACCGGCCAATTCCAGTTTAGAGCAGTTTTTGGTCCAACAAGGCAGCCACAACCATCTCGGCCTCGGGCTGGGCCAAACTGGGGGAGAGGCAGGTTCCGGCCTTGCTCCGCCCCCTGCTCTCCACTCCTCCCACACGCACAGCCACTCGACTAGCCTGCCACAGCCGCAGCAGCCGCCGCCACCACCGCCGCAACAACAACTACCCCCTCACACCCTGTCACACCCCCACCCTCATCCGCATCACCCTCTTCATTCTTCCTCTCAGCCTTCTTCTTTGGGTAGTTTTGACTTTCAAGGGATTCCTGTTCTCTCCTCGAACCAACTGGCATCTTTAATGCAACAGGAAGCTGGCTTGCCGCTTCCACTGCCTCTGCATCTGTCCCTCTCTAAGGATGACGGGAAAGGAGATGGCGGATCCGGAGGAAGTGGAAGTGGAGGAGGAAGGAGAAAGAAAGCAATGGCTGGCTACTTGCCTCAGCGGAAGGCTGACAACAACAGCAACAACAACAGCAGCAGCAACAGTCACAGCTCTGTAAATCCTAACCCCAGCAGCAGTAGCAATCCAGGGGGTCTCAATCAAGATAATACTTCCAGTCTTGGTGGAGGTGGTGGCATTGGTATGTCGGGTATCGGAGGAGATCCTCCTTCCCACCTAACCCCTTCATCTTCCTCCTCAGTTGTGTCATCATCTTCTTCTTCTGCTCCCTCATCCACATCAGCCTCGGTCTTGGTGACAAATAGCTCTAAAACAGACAACCATGGTTCCATGCATCCTTCATCTCACCCTGACCAAGATATGCTGTACCACTGTGGAGAGTGTGGCAAAAGTTTCACACACTTATCCAGCCTGCGCAGGCACATGCGGAGTCATGAGCTGACCACAGCAGGCACTGCAGGCACCAGGAGCAACATTGTTAATCCTATTTTACACCCTGCAGATCCATGTATTCCCCATTCAACCCAGGAAGGGTCAGCGTCATCCTCATGTCCCAGCCCTGACAAGACTTTCCATTGTTCAGACTGTGGCAAAGGGTTCAAAAAGAAAGGGCACCTGCTCCAACATGGTGTAATTCACTCTGGTGCGCGCCCCTATGCCTGCAGTACATGTAGCCGAGCATTTAATCGGCGTGAATCGCTCACCCGTCACGAAAAGATACACGAGGAGAAGCCCTTTCGTTGTCCGGCTTGTGGCCGCTGTTTCCGTGAGAGCACCTCTTTGCTGAACCACGCAGCCTCTGGTACCTGTGGGAAGTCAGGGAGGGGCCCAAGGCCGAAGAATGACAGCAGTAACCCCATTGGTGGCAAGAGCAATAAGACAGGGGCTTCCAGTGATGGAATGGTAACTAGTGCGGTGGGTGAGTAACATAGTTTTGACAGAATAATATGTATATGAACCAAATAAATGTGATGTTTGTGGTGTACTATGAGATGTTTCTACATGCAGCATTAATATGACTGATGTGTTTTGTTATGCAGGGTCTTACCGGAGCGATGCTTACAGCGATAACTACAAGGACCAGCGATCTCAAGGCAACCTGTACTCTGGAACATCCTCATGTGGCGGAGGCTTAGGAGGTCCAGCACTTAGAAAGGCACCTTTAGCCCCTACTCTGCACCCTCACCCACAAAGCCAAAGTCAACAGCATCACCATCAGCAGCCACATTTACCCCTGTCTTCTCTGCTAGAAGATTCTGAAGATGATGTCACAAGCTCTGTCAATAATGCTATTTCTGCTATCACAGCTGCAGCAGCAAATTGTATGGGTGCTGATATTAATAGTGGTGGGGGTCGAGGAGATGACAGAAGGGATATAATTGGGGGGCTGCTTGGAGGTCTTGGTTTAGGCCCTCTTTCATCACCAGGGGGTCCATCGTCAACATCCGGCATGGATCGATCTTTCAGAAGCGGTGCGACCCAAGATGCCTTAGGTCCCAGCCAACAGCCAAATCAGCAGACTCCAGGCGGAAAACCCAAACGTCCCCGGAAGCCCCGAAAAAAGAAGGAACCTGGTGCTCCAGGTACAGGAGCTCCTAAGAGGAGACAGCCCTCTCACAGAACAGGTGGGGTCCTTGGGGAAGTTCGACCTTATTTATGCAGCATCTGTGGTCGAGGATTCGCAAGAAGAGAAACGCTGCGAAGGCATGACCGCATACACACCGGAGAAAAGCCTCATCACTGTACAGTGTGCGGCAAATACTTCAGAGAAGCGTTTCACCTCAGCAAGCACAATACAGTGCATTCTGGAGAGAAAAACTATAAATGTATCCTTTGTGGGAAGGACTTTGGATATGCCCAGAGCCTTAAAAGACATGGAAAGCTGCACCAGAAAGGGGAACTGGAAGAAGTACCAACAACACCTGGAGGAGAAAACCTCAACAGTTATCCTTCTGCTAGTGGCAGCATGATCCAGGGGGGTCAGGGCAGCTCTTCATCATTTTACTCGTACTCACAAGATGTCAAACCCAAAGGAGGAAATCCTCAGCCCACTCCCAGACTCTACACTTGCGCTATATGCTGGAAATCCTTCCGCCATCACTTCCATCTTACGGCGCATCACCAGACGGTGCATGAAGGAGGTGGTGACAAGTTGTTTTCTTGTGAAGTGTGTGGGAAGGCCTTTGCGTATTCCAACAGCCTTACACGACACAGGCTTTCTCAACACGGCCTGACACGTAATGGTCAAGGGACACCTCAAGGGGGCAGTAATGTCACTGGAGAAGACAGCAATGTTGCTGCTTCAATATCTGAAAGTGAAGCTGCCACGAATGCTTTGCTCCAGCTTGCGCCCAGCAGTGGAAGCCAAGGGGAACAGCAGCCTCATAGCGGGGTCCTGCACAGTCACCAACAGCCACCACCTCAGCCACAAGCTGGGTATTCGCCTCTGTTCTACGTACCCGAAACCAGTACACCTCTCCCTTCCTCCTCCAACACCACCCATTACTCCCAGCCTCTGCCTTCAAGTTCCTCCATATCATCCCTCAACCATCAGCACAGCGGGGTGAAAGGAGAGCCAATGTATCAGTCTGGCCAAAGACACACGCTCAACCCAAACTTGCCCATTCACCCCCTGGTGCTGCCACCACCGGAGCATCAGCACCACTCACACCCCCAGCAGCACCCAGATGACATCCATCCACACCACCACCATCACCACCACCATCCCGGCCTTTACAGCGAAGAAGAGCTGCGGCGACGCAAGAAAAAAAAAAAAAGACGGATCGGGAGAGAGAAGATAGGCTACGAATGGAGCCGGACCGCAAAAATGGACGGGGATCAGGGGGCTCTCTCAGCTGGGGAAAGGAAGAGAAATGAAAGGAGGAAACTTCAGAAACGAAGGAGAAGAGCGATTCGCAGGAGACAGAGGAAATTTCGGACGAAGATGGCTATGCTCCTGAGGATCAGACGAGGCGGTGGCAGTAGCAGGGTTGTGTATGAACTGGGTTCCCCAGAAGGACTTGAACTGTATAGACTGTTCTCTTGGCAGGTCCCTCTCAAACGGTTTCCTTGTCCATTCTGTTTTCTTACTATGTTTTCTCGACGAGCAGCACTTGTGGTCCACATAGCAGCCAGACACTGTCCCAAGGTCAGTTACCGTGTGGATCGGCTGAGATGTCTAGTCTGTGGGAAGCAGTCTCGTAGATTCCTCTCGGCCCTCATCCATAGAAGCTCCCATTTGTCCAACAGAGCATTTTCCTGTAGACACTGTCCCTCACGGTTCTGGAACGCAGCACTCCTCACGAGACATAAAAGAACTTGTCGGGGGAAATTGGCAGAACTGAGGCGAGGGAGAACGCTGTGTTTCAAATTGACAGCAGGAAAATTTTTCAAGAGGGTGGAGGGTAAAGGGAATATGTCAACCCTGCAAATACAATACAGTCACTGAGTGCTCTTCAGTAATCAAACCTAAAGACTTTTGGTGTAGTAGGAAAAAAAAAATAAGAGGGAGTTTTGCATGAAAGTATAGAGACCTGACTTGGTACCTGACCCTCCGTAAGTCTTTTGAGTGCTTTTAGAGCTTATTCCTTTCTCTCGCTCTCATCATCACCATCATCATAACTAGATTACTCTCATAGACTGAAGTTCCAGATTGAACCTCTCCACGCAAAACTTACAAACGCACCGCAGACATCTTTTATAAAGATATTGGCGTCCCCTCTCTCTTACACCCCCCCCCCGGCTAATCTTCAAAAGGATCCTGTACCCTTGTGTGCGTTGAAGAAAACCTTGGCTCCTCGGCTGGCGTTAGGTGAATCTGTAGTGACGTAACTAATACAGTACCTTCCCCTAACAGTAATGCTTACTGTAACACAACAAAATGCTCTGTAGAATTACTCTGTCTCTGGTATGTATAATGTGTAGTTGATGTTCACTTAGAGCAAGTGTGGGGATGTTGAAGCTCTTCAGTGTAAAAAAAAATGCATAAGTAGCATAAGGAGATAAAAGAAAGATAACAGGAAGATCAGTGTTTTGTTTAAATCTGTGCATGTTGGACACTGGTCTCGATAGTGTTGGATGAATTTCGGGATTGTGGACTCTTTGTCGGAAGGTTACACAGTCAGTACAATTGGAACTGTAAAAAATTACAAAAAGAAATACCAAGAATAAGCTTTACTTTGTGCCTCCATCTTCATGCTATTAGAGCGGACAAGACTTGCAGCTTGCACGCCTGGAGTCGGGTCTAGCATGAAGAGGGAAGGACCAGCACTTAAATTTGAAGAAGTCTTTCTTAGATAATCAGTAATAAGGACTTTATCCAGTCTTGCTCCTCGAGAGCTACCTGCTGGTTTATTAGGTCAACCTGCTTTGTAGATGCACTTGTTGGCCGTTTTATCGGAAACACTCCGTAGTGTGGTTACTGAATGTTGCCCATCAATTTGTCATTGTCCTTAAATGGAAGGGGACCACCATAGGACCATAGGTCTTCAGATTCAGGACAGCAGGGTCATGGTAGTAGAGTGGTGGGGCTGGAGGGGCACACTACAGAAAAAAACGGACATAAGCACATATGAAATTCAGTCTGTGTATCTATGATTTATCTTTTTTGAGATTATGATTTGGAGAAGAAGATTGTAAGACTTATTATATATTTCTTGAAATATGCTAAAAAATTATCAGATTTCATTGGAAATAATTCAGAAATTTGAGAATTCAGAAGTTATTTAATGGGAAAATATGGGAATTAACAAACCCAAAAATAAACAAAAGTTATGGCACAGTCCGTATAGAAGAGAATAGTAGAATTTTGTTGTCCATTTCTGGACATTTATTTACGGTGTCACCGAATTTTCCATTATAATATTGTGCTGACCACTGTTGACTAATGGAGGTCCAGAGGACGTCTGTCCATCTGCAAGGTGGAGCTACCGGGGGTGGGGGGGTGTCATTTCTGATAAAGTGGCCAGTAACTCCATCAGCAAGGTTACAGGAGGCGGACATTCTGAGAACTCGGATGTCGCCGAATTACAACTGAATTTCCGCAGAAGGAGGCCGAGTCCTCGCCGTATTGATATTTACCCTGTTAGCACAGTGGGAAATATTTTATATATAGAGTCTAAGTTAGAAATAGAACGGAACAAGTGTACTGTAATGTAAATTGTGTCAATATTTTATTATTGTTCTGTTTTTTTTAAACAAAAGATCAACTATGTTTTTATCATAACTGCATTGCAGGTAGTAGGGAAAGATAGTGGAAGTTATCACTTTAGATAATCAGATCTTGATTAATGTATTAATGTGTCTGACACGGTCTGTCCACTCGCCAACTATGAACATATCCCTTATATCTTTCTCACCTTTTCTTACGTAGAGATGCCATACTACTCATAGCTCATCTCGTTTTTTTCCCCCTTGAAGATACGTAAAGTAATAAGTATGTTTCTATCACTTTATTTACCTATGATAAACTGGTTGTTGATGATACCCAAGCATTTAATAAAATTTTAAAAGCATATAACTTTGTTTTTTTCCCCCTTACAGGTCAAACCTGCCAAAATATGCTTTATTCAATGTTTGGTGTGAAATATTTCATTGTAGAGACTTGTTGATTTCTTTCCGGTGGAGGCGAATGGAACCAGATGTCTCCAACAATAATCCAGACTTTTTATTCTCTACTGTTTATATGGACGTTGATGGTGTAAAAAGCGAATCTGAACTAAATCACTTTTCTTTGGGGACTATTTTACCTCATGACGCCTTGCATGTATCCCTCCACCATGAATGGATTTCATTTTCGTTCCAAAATCTTCTCAGAACAGACGTCAGGCAGCACAACCATAACAATTTGATGGAAGAACATTCTGTGAGGAGATTTTCGAGGCAGACGTCTGGTTCCATTCACTACATCCGTGAACAGCTGTATTATTAAAAAAAAAATGTTTACATTTTAGTTAATTGCGGCTAAAATTGGTTTATTTGAATGCTTTGTTTGGGTGGTGTCGGTGCAGTAAACAGAAATCGGACCTGTGCGAGTCGCTGTTTTGGTAGGATGATTTCGTCTTCTTGTTATCAGTTTTGGCCACTAGGTGGAAGCAGTGGACCTTATTCGGACAGAGAGGGCCTTTCCAATAAGAGAGCCATGCTCTCCCCCTAGATACTTACACTTGCGTAGGTGCACAATGTAGATGGTAGTCGTTTTGATGCAGGCTATTGATATTTATTTAGACCTTTTAACGTGTAATCAATCCTTACGAGACTAATATGTTCGGGTCGGCGTCGTGGAAGTGTTCGGGTGATATGGAGTGAGCGAGCCCTTCGGTTTGTGCGGATTGGAACGAACCCCTTGTCTGCAGGGGGAGGCAGAGTAAGACTGACTGTCACATGGATTTACTGCTGAGGGAGGGAGGGTAACAAGTGGAGCGTGCAGCTCTCGTGTACGTACAGGAGGAGAGGTGTGTGTGTGTGTGACAGAGGGACACACCAATTGATGCATGATTGTTGTCAGATAATCTTCTATTTTATTTTCCGAAGCTTCTTCAAGCCTGGCACGAAAACGTCTTGTTATTTTAATCGAGTCTGTGACATTGCACGTGAAAACTGCAGATTTAAAGGGCCCGTACCCTACATTTTTTTCACGTTTTTTATTCAACTCCCTTCCTCCCCCAGGTCCATTGATGGCATTTGTGTGGAGTCCTAATTCATTTTAACTGCTTCTACTCCCGACCTCCCTTTACCTGTTGTTACCGTGTCATTAAAGGGTCAATCCGGCCTAAAACTGGCACGTGTGTTTGTGAGGTCATGCCGTGTTTGCAGAGCACAGCTTTGTCCCTTAGACTCATCTGTTGGTCTGAACTCGTGAAGTGTTCTCTCAAACCAATTCCCAGCATGCATGTGGAAAGTCTGTCATTAAGCTGTTGGGAACACCCCCATAGCAGTAAGAAATTTGATTGCAGACGTGAAGTTCAGTTTCCTAACAGTAAGTTGTGTGTGTTTGGTGTATTCCTGATGGTGTAACTTAGTTGTGATGTAGCAACGGTTCATGTTTTCATTTTTTCTCCTCTAAGACTAATACATGCAAATTAGCTCTGTTGTGATTGGCCGACCCTGTTGTTGTATTTAAGAAAAGGTGGATGCCCCGAAACACCCCTATAACTTCTTAATGAATGGGCGGGCCTTAACAGAGAGCCAGATGGACACGTGGCTTTGTGACATCACAAAAACTGCTGAAACAGGCCGCTTTCGTGACTCAATCTAAATGTTCAAAAGTCTTCACATGTTCAATATTCATCAGACCCTGTCGTATGGGTTCTTTAAGTGCATTAGCGGGTCTGATTCATTTTAGAACTGATCTTGTGTTTGGTGACCGCTCAGAGAAAAGGTGGTCTCTAGTTCTCCAGGACTCGGTTGTTCGAGAAATACTACAGTGAGGAATGTTTCCTTTTTTTTTACCCATTCTGAAATTGGGTACCCTGGCAACCCTGTTTGCTTTAAATCACTGTGACACATGCACACACACACACGTATATACACATACACAGTT